>MU702787.1:10520-29800 GCA_026770625.1 Nicotiana glauca | reverse complement strand
GGGATCGTGTGGCACGCTGACCACTTATATATTATGAAATGGGATCGTGTGGCATGCCGACCACTTATATATTATGAAATGGGATCGTGTGGCACGCCGACAACATATATATTATGAAATGGGATCGTGTGGCATGCCGACCACGAGGTATTATGAAATGGGATCGAGTGGTACGCCTACCACGTGATGTTATGAAATGGGATCGAGTGGTACGCCTACCACGTGATATTTTGAAAAATGGGATCGAGTGGTATGCCTACCGCGTGATGTTATGAAATGGGATCAAATGGTACGCCTACTATATGATATTTTGAGAAATGGGATGGAGTTGCACGCCTGTATCGAGGGGAAATTTAAACAAGTGAAAGTAGTTTGTTTTCCCTTATTCTGACTTAGAAGGAATCAAATGTAGTTTCCTTGTTATTCTGGATATTCCGTTTTATCTGCTACCCCATAAGCATGCTCCCCTCCCAGTGATAATTATTTACTTTCTGCGATTATTTTGTTGTACTTGTATATATATCTGCACAGGTTATTTGTGGTAGGTCCTGTCTAGCATCGTCACTACCTCGCCGGGGTTAGGCCAGGCACTTACCAGCACATGGGGTCGGTTGTGTTGATGCTACACTCTGTGCATTTCTTTTGCATAGATCAGGACGCAGCTTTCGGACCGCAGCAGTATTAGATCGTGACCAGACCTTCAGTCCAGGGACTCTTGAGGTAGCCTTGCTGACGTCCGCAGGCCCAGAGTCTCATCCCTCTTTATTCAGTTTGTTAAATCTTGTATTGAAACAGACTGTTATGATTTCTTTCAGACGGTTGTATTTAGTGAATCTTAGAAGTTCGTGAGCTAGCGACACCAGGTTCTAGGTAAAGATATGTTTCAAACTTTCGTATTTTTTTTGGTTTCATTTTTTTTATTTAGCTTAAAGTCTTCCGCACTTGTTTATTTGATTTCCGTTTATTTATATTGTTGAGATTTATCGTAGAATGTTTAAAGTTTGGCTGGCCTAGCTCCATTAGTAGGCACCATCACGACTCTCAATGGTGGAAAATCCGGGTCGTGACACTAAAACAAAAGCGTATGGAGATGACACTTGAAGATTTGATTGTTCGGTTGAGGATAGAAGAAGACAACAAAAATGCTGAAAAGAAGTCACGTGGAAACTCGACAATAATAAGGGCTAATATTGTTGAGGAGGCGCCACAAAATAAGAAGAGAAAGAATGCTTCTGGTCCAAAGAATTACCCAAGCAAGAAAACGTTCAAGGGTAATTGCCACAATTATGGAAAGTTTGGACATAAGGCTGTGGACTGTCGTGCACCAAAGAATGATGTACAAAAGAAGAAGAAGAAGAAGAATCAAGCTAACATGGTTGAAAAAGTTGAAGAAATGGAGGACTTGTGTGCCATATTGTCTGAATGCAACTTGGTAGGAAATCCTAAAGAATGATGGATTGATTCTGGAGCCACCCGCCATGTTTGTGCTAACAAGGAGTTATTTTCTTCTTATGCCCCCGCAGGACCTGACGAGACAATTTTCATCGGATTCGTCTACAGCCAAAATTGAAGGAGTTCGCGAGATTGCATTGAAGATGACGTCGAGAAAAATTGTGACTCTAAACCAAGTTCTCCATGTTCCAGAAATTCGCAAGAATCTTGTGTCTACCTCACTTCTTGTCAAGAATGGATTCAAATGTATTTTTATTTCTAATATACTGCTATTTGATTGCTTTTATCCATGCACAGTGTTATTCATATCTCACATTATTTGACCCTAGTAAGTGTCAAGCCGACTTCTTGTCTCTACTTATTCGAGATTAGACAGGATACGTACTGGTACATATTGTTTATGTACTCATACTACACTTCTGTACTTAATTGTACAGGGTCTGAGGCAGGTATATCTGGCTATCAGTCTGGTGCGTATCACTGAGCCTATCCCGAGACTTCCACGGTGAGCTGCTCCCCTCCTGTGTCGTTGAGCAACTTGATGGAGTTTCTCTTATTTATTTTTGCTGTCTATTCTATTTTGGACAGCAGGATAGGATTGTACTTTTGTATATTCTACTAGTTGCCCGTAACATGTGACACCAGGTCTTGGCACACACTTTAGTAGATCATTCTTCTGGGAATTGTATAATTATTTTGGGTACCTTAATGGTTATTACTTGTTTTAACCTTAATTTAAGAGATTTCTGAAACTAATTGGCAAAGGTAAAAATGAGAACTTATTTATAATTCCGCGTTGGCTTGCCCGACAATGGTGTTAGGCGCCATCACGACCTATTGTGGAAATGGATCGTGACAACATGGTATCAGAGCACTAGGTTCATGTAGGTCTCACAAGTCATGGTCAAACCTAATAGAGTCTTGCAGATCAGTACAGAGACATCTGTATTTATCTTTGAGAGGCTATAGTGTTTCTGGAAACTACTCTTTATTCATTTCCTATCATGCAGTAGTCGGTATACTAACTTTCCCTCTTCTATTCTCTCACAGATGGTGAGGACATGCACGACTGATGTTCTGGACCCAAGAGGATCTACTCTCCCCGCTGCCAGAGGCATAGGCAGAGGCCAAGGAGGGCACCAGCCCAAGGTAGGGGACGAGGGCGTCCTAGAGCTGTCCCAGTAGCACCACCAGCAGATCCTGCAGGAGACCCCATTATTGAGGAGCAGGGAAAGGTGCCCGCAACCGAGCCTACCCCGGAAGATTTTATGATAGCACCGGGCTTCCAGGAGGTCATGGGCCGTATGTTGTGACTCATGGACACTATGACTCAGGCTGTTTTATTTCCAGCAGATCCAGCTACATCACAGGTATGAGGGGGAGCACAGACCCTTACTGCTCAGGCTTCTGGCAGGCAGCTGCAGTGTATAAGACTCCGGGCGCTCTACCCACAGATGTGCTTAGCCAGTCGCTACAGTGGTGCCCGAGCCCAGGCCAGCTGCGGATTGTAACCCGCAGAAGTTATTGGATAGATAGACTAGACTTCACCCTCCTATCTTCAGGGGTGAGCGTCATGACGATGCTCAAGATTTCATTGATAGGTGCAGGGACATACTGCACAACATAAGGATATTGGAGTCGCATGGAGTTTACTTCACTACTTTTCAGCTAGAGGGTAGGGCCCACAAATGGTGGCAGTCCTATACTTTTGGCAAGCCAGCAGGTTCTCCTCCCTTCACTTGGGGTCAGTTCACACAGCTATTCTTGGATAGGTATATCCCACCCTTTGAGAGGGAAGAGCTGCGGTATCAGTTTAAGCATCTTGAGCAGGGTCAGATGTCCGTGACACACTATGAGGCGAGATCTTCTGAGTTGTCTCACCATGCACTCATGATACTTCCCACAGATGCATAGAGAGTTTGAAGATTTGTTGCAGGGTTGCACCCCGGTATTCGAGCTAGCATGGCCTGAGAGGTAGAGATGGTACTGAGTATCAATTAGTGGTGGAGATTACTCGTAGGATTAAGGGTTATCGCCAGAGGAATAGAGAGCAGTTTCAGTAGGACAAAAGGGCCCAATTTTCTGGAGAGTTCAGAGGCACCCCAGCCAGGGGTAGGGGGAACAGGGGGAGGGGTCAGTCCAGCAGGCCCCCGTATTCAGCAGAACCACCACCTCCCCGAGGTGCTCCAGTGAGACCTTATTTCAATGTGATACCAGAGAATTCTTACCGCCCACCAGCTAGTCAGGGTTCTTCTGGCGGGTATTTTGGTCATTAGGGTTCTCCCAGTGCTTACTTCAGTGCCATTCCAGAGAGTTCTTATCGCCCACCAGCCATTCAAGGTCCTTCTGGTGGGTATTCGGGTCAGCAGGCTCAGACTTCAGGGCAGAAGGCTATGGCAACTAGGGGTTGCTATGAGTGTGGAGATCCAGGTCATAGAAAGAGGACTTGCCCTAGACTTAGGGGCAAGGCAGTACAGCAGGGTCAGTAGCTTATGATTTCAACACCGGCTGCCTCGCCACCTAGAGGTAGAGGGCAGACCGGCAGGAGCCGTCCTAGAGGTGGAGGCCAGACAGGGAGAGGTCAGCACTACTACTAAGTAAGGCGGAGGCCAGCCGGCCGACACTCCAGCCAGATTCTATCCTCTTCCAACCAGGCTAGATGCATTGGCCTCAGATGCCATCATCACAGGTATTATTTTCGTCTGTGGTAGAGTGCTTCGATATTATTTGATCCAGGGCCCACCTATTCATATGTATCATCTCTGTTTGCTTATTTGCTGGTTATTCCTCCTGCACCTTTGGGCACTTCTGTTCATGTGTCCATTCATGTGGGCGATTTTGTAGTTGTAGATCGAATCTACGGGTCCTGTGTGGTTACATTCTGTGGTTTTAAGACTAGAGCAGATCTCCTGTTGCTTGACATGATTGACTTTGAGATCATCCTGGGCATGGATTCGTTATCTCCATATCACGCTGTTCTAGATTGCCATGCCAAGAATGTTACATTAGCGATGCCAGGGTTTCCAGGGTTGGAGTGGATGGGTTCCATAGCTGATACACCTAGTCAGGTTATCACTTTCCTGAAGGCTCGGCAAATGGTCGAGAAGGGGTGTTTGGCGTACTTGGCTTATTTTCGAGATACCACCGTAGAGTCTCCGACGATTGATTCAGTTCCAGTGGTACGGTAATTCGCCGATGTGTTTCCTTCTGATCTTCCTAGCATGCCAACGATCGTGATATTGATTTTTTTATTGATTTGGCTCTAGGCACCCAGCCTATATCTATCCCACCGTATCGCATGGCTCCGAAGGAGTTGAAGGAGTTGAAGGAGCAGCTTGAGGAGTTGTTAGCAAAGGGGTTTATTAGACCCATTATATCATCTTGGGGTGCACCAGTGTTATTTGTGAAGAAGAAGGATGGGACTATCCGGATATGCATTAATTACCGCCAGTAGAACAAAGTCACCATCAAGAACAAGTATCCATTGCCTCACATTGATGATCTGTTTGACCAGTTGCAGGGTGCTAGAGTGTTCTCTAAGATCGACTTGAGGTCAGGGTACCATTAGTTGAAGATTCGGGACTCGGATGTTCCGAAGACTGCATTTCGGACTAGATATGGCCATTATGAGTTTCTAGTGATGTCCTTTGGCTTGACTAATGCCCCAGCAGCGTTTATGGACTTGATGAACAGGGTTTTCAGACCTTATATTGATTATTTTTCATCGTCTTCATTAACGATATCTTGATATACTCCCGTAGCCTAGGGGAGCACGAGCAGTATTTGAGAGTAGTGCTTCAGACCTTGCGAGAGCAGAAGCTATATGCTAAGTTCTCCAAGTGTGAGTTTTGGCTAGAGTCGGTGGCATTTTTGGGGCAGGTGGTGTTAGGAGAGGGCATTAAGGTAGATCCCAAGAAGATTGAGGTAGTTCAGGGTTGGCCATGTCCTACTTCAGTGACCGAGATCAGGAGTTTCTTGGGGTTAGCAAGTTATTACAGGCGATTCGTGCAGGTCTTCTCATCTATTGCATCACCTCTGACTAGATTGACCCAGAAGGGCACCCCTTTCCATTGGCTCGATGATTGTGAGGCGAGCTTTCAAAAGCTCAAGACAGCCTTGACTACAGCACCAGTTCTTGTGTTGCCTTCCGGTTCAGGGATGTAGTATATTATGACACTTCGCGCGTTGGCTTGGGTTGTGTATTGATGTAGGAGGGGAGAGTTATTGTATATGCCTCTCGTCAGCTGAAGATTCATGAGAAAAAATATCCTGTGCAAGATCTGGAATTGGCGGCGACTGTTCATGCTCTTAAGATATGGAGGCACTACCTGTATGGGGCGCCATGTGAGGTTTATACTGATCATCGAAGCTTGCAGCATTTGTTCAAGCAGAGGGATCTCAATTTGAGGCAGCGTAGGTGTCTTGAGTTACTGAAGGATTATGACATCACCATTCTTTAACACCCGGGCAAGGCAAATGTGGTCGCAGATGCCTTAAGCAGAAAAGCAGAGAGTATGGGTAGCTTGGTATTCATTCCAGCAGAGAAGAGGCCACTAGCTTGGGACATTCAATCCTTGGCTAACAGACTTGTGAGGTTGGACATTTTAGAGCCCAGCCGAGTCCTTGTGTGTGTTGTTGCCCAGTCTTCATTGTCAGAGGAGATCAAGGCCCGGCAGTTCGACGATCCGCATTTGGCATTTCTCAGAGAGTCGGTGCTACAGGGTAGTGCCAAGGAGGTTTCAAATGGTGAGGATGGTGTCCTGTGACTCCAGGGTAGTCTATGTGTTCCTAATGTTGATGGCTTGAAGGAGAGGATTCTAGCGAAGGCACACAGTTCGCGGTATTCTATTCACCCAGGTGCTACGAAGATGTATCGTGACCTGAGACAGCACTATTGGTGGCGGTGGATGAAGAAGGACATAGTGGGGTACATGGCTAAGTGTTTGAATTGTCAATAGGTCAAGTATGAGCACCAGAGGCCATGTGGCCTACTTCAGCGGATGCCCATTCCTAAGTGGAAATGGGAGCACATCACTATGGACTTTGTGGTTGGACTTCCATGGACCTTGAAGAAGTTCGATGCTATTTGGGTTATTGTAGATCGGCTGACCAAGTCCGCGCACTTCATTCCTATTTGTACTACTTATTCCTCTGAGCGATTAGGAGAGATATATATCCGGGAGATTGTTCGGTTGCATGGTGTCCTAGTTTCCATTATTTCAGATAGAGTCCCTCAGTTCAGTTCTCACTTTTGGAAAGCTGTTCAGGGTGAGTTGGGGACCCGCGTAGAGCTTAGCACAGCATTTTATCCACAGACCGACGGGCAGTCGAAGCGGATAATTTAGATCTTGAAGGACATGCTTAGAGCATGTGTGATTGACTTTAGGGGTCAGTGGGATCAGTTCTTACCTTTGGCGGAGTTTGCTTACGACAACAGTTATCAGTCCAGCATTGAGATGGCCCCATATGAGGCTTTGTACAGTCGGCGATGTCGTTCTCCGATCAGGTGGTTTGAGCCTGGGGAGGCTAAGTTGTACGACACGGATGTGGTGAAAGATGCCTTGGAAAAGGTGAAACAAATTTAGGAGAGACTTCGCACAGCACAGTCCAGACAGAAGAGCTATGCGGATCATAAGGCGCATGATGTATCATTCATGGTTGGTGAGAAAGTCCTCATGAAAGTCTCGCCAATGAAAGGTGTCATGAAGTTCGGGAAGAAGGGCAAGCTGAGCCCAAGGTTTATTGGCCCATTTGAGGTGTTGAGGCGAGTTGGGGAGGTTGCTTACAAGCTTGCTTTACCCCCCAGTTTATCGGGAGTCCATCCAGTTTTTCACGTGTCCATGCTCCGGAAGTATCACACTGACCTGTCCCTTGTGTTAGACTTTCGTACTATTCAATTGGATGGGAGTCTGAGTTATGAGGAGGTGCCAGTTGCCATTATTGATAGACATGATCGCCAGTTAAGATCCAAGAGGATTTCAGCGGTAAAGGTCCTGTGGGGGGGCCAACCAGTCGAGGAGGTGACCTGGGAGTCCGAGGAGGACATGTGGAGCAGATACCCCCATTTATTCAGCACCTCACGTACTTTTCTATGTCCGTTCGAGGACGAATTTTTGTTAAAAAGGTAGAGGATGTAACAATCCGGCTGATCGTTTTGCTATTTAGAACCCCATTTCCCCAAATAAAACCTTCCGTGCTTGCTTTACCTAATTTACGACCTGCGGGGATGGTTGGTTCGGGATTTAGAAGAATTTGGGTTGATATATGCTCATTTGATTTCGTAATAATTTCTTTAGAAAAGGCTAAGTTTGACTTTGGTTAATATTTTTAGCAAACGGGCCCGGATTCGTGTTTTGACGGTCCTGGAGGTCCGTATGAAAATATGGGACCTGGGCGTATGCTCGGAATCAAATTTCGAGGTCCCTAGGCCGAGTAATGATTTTTATTAAAAATTGTTAAACTGAAATTTCAAGGATTTAAAGAAACTAAATAATGATTTATCACGTTGGTATCGGGCTCGTGGATTGGTTCCGGAGCCCAGTATAAGTCCAGTATAATATTTCAGACGTGCCCACAAAATTTGGTGTCAATCCGAGTAATTTAAGTGCGTTTCGGCTCGTTAGAGGAAAAATTAAGAACTTGAAGTTTATAAGTTTCATTCAATTGGGTTTAGGGGGTGATTCTTAGATTTAGCGTTGTTTCGGGCGTTCCGAAGGTTCGAGTTGGTCCGTTTCATGATTTCAGACTTGTCGGTCTGTTCGGGCGGGGCCCGGGAGCCCCGAGCGTCAAACGGACGAGGCTCGAGTGAAGTTGAAAAATGTGGGAAGTGCTGAAGATGCTGCTTCTGTCATAACCACACCTGCAGTTGGTTGGCCGCAAGTGCGAGACCGCAAAAGCGGTCCTTCCCTCGCAGATGCGGCCAAGGCTGGCCAAGCCCAAAATCGCAGGAGCGGCTTCCAAGCCGCAGAAGCTGCTCCAAGACCGCAAAAACGGTCCCAGCCCTTTTGGCGAACGTCCGCAGATGCGGCCCCTTTCTCGCAGATGCAGTCCCATGACCGCAGATGCGGAAATCGCTGAAGCAGTGAGCTTCATTTAATACGGCTTCTAAGTCATTTTTGCCACTTTTCACTCCTCTATTGGCGATTTTGGGAGCTTTTGAGAGAAGACTTCTACCTAGCATCTTGAGTTAAGTTTAGCCAACCTATTCTTAGTTTGATACTTATGTCTTATGTAGATTAAACATTAGAATTTAGGCAAAATCAAGGGGTTAAGAGCAAAATCTAGGGTTTTAACAAAAGTTAGATTTAACTACGAAATTTTCAATGAAATGGAATAGAAATCGTATATTATTGATCCTTAGGTTATAGAGAACAACTTCCTTCGAAAAATTTCGGAATTTGGGCACATGGGCCCGGGGTCGAATCTTAGGAAGCTCATGTTTAAGGGTGGCGAATTGTTTAAATAGTTAGAATATGATCTTGTAAGCTTGTATTGACTAGTTCCTACCATGTTTATCTAGTTTTGAATCGTTCGGCTCCAAATTGAGAGTTCGGGCTCATTCTTGGTATTGGAAGTGCACTTTGGAGCGAGGTGAGTCTCCTATCTAACCTTGTAAGAGGGAATTATCCTCATAGGTGATGTAATCTAATAATTTGCCATTAAATGAGGGGGCTACGTACGCACTAGGTGACGAGAGTCCGTGCTGAGCTACTATTGTGCTAAGTCCGGGTAGCTTAGGGCCCAAAAGCATGCTTTATGTGATGTTCTTGAGATTCTATGTTTAATTTGGATTGCTTAATCGTGGTGATTATGATAAATGAGAAGAGAAACATGACCATTCTTGACCCTTAAAGGAGAAGATGATAATTCAGTGAGTAATTGCTCCCCAGTTATATGTTATTGTCTGTCTGTTGATGTGTTTAATTACATGTGACCGCGTCGCATGGTTGATTTGCGAGCGGAGTAATAGATGCATCTATGGTTCGTGCTGCTCGACCCTTGGCAGTGCACAATTTACTTTATATTGGATCGGGCCGTACGCCCTCGGCATTATTTGTGCATGCTTTACCCAGTGGTGACACTACTTAGGAGAGAACCTGTTAGTTCTTGCCATATACTGCTATTTGATTGCTTTTATCCATGCACAGTGTTATTCATATCTCACATTATTTGACCCTAGTAAGTGTCAAGTCGACTTCTCGTCTCTACTTTTTCGAGATTAGACAGGATACGTACTGGCTACATATTGTTTATATACTCATACTACGCTTCTGTACTTAATTTTGCAGGGTTTGAGGCAGGTACATCTGGTTATCAGTCTGGTGCGTATCACTGAGCCTATTCTGAGACTTCCACGGTGAGTTGCTCCCTCCTGTGCCGTTCAGCAGCTTGATGGAGTTTCTCTTATTTATTTTTGCTGTCTATTCTATTTCGGACAGTAGGATAGGATTGTACTTTTGTATATTCTACTAGTTGCCCATAACTTGTGATACCAGGTCTTTGCACACGCTTTAGTAGATCATTCTTTTGGGAATTGTATAATTATTTTGGGTACCTTAATGGTTATTACTTGTTTTTAACCTTAATTTACGAGATTTCTGAAACTAATTAGCAAAGGTAAAAAACAAGAACTTATTTATAATTCCGCGTTGATTTGCCCGGCAATGATGTTAGGTGTCATCACGACCTATTGTGGAAATGGGTCGTGACAGTAGTGGTACGGTGTCCATGACTAGTATCATGTATCATGTGAAACTGAATGACTTCAGCATTGATCTACTGTTTTCCACACCAAGATGACAGGAATGATGATAGCTAGCCATACAACAGCAGAAGTAACCAGCAACATAATTTTGATGCCTTGGTTTAATCATACAAGTGTTTAATCTTGATATAATATGTGACAAAACAATGTACAAATTTCTTCATATTGGGCCCGGGCGAAAATCCCTACTAGTAGAACTTGGAAGGAGGCGATATTTGGATCTTTTGAACACAAAAGAATAAGTAATTGGCAAGTGATTTAATGACAAAATTTTCTTCATATTTTCTGGTTTGATATATGTTTTTCACTTCTTAATTCCTCTTTTCCCCTCAGATTGGCACAGATTGGTTTTCACTAATCGTGTGTTGCGATATAAATAGTGTATTGCAAATAACTTCGTTGGAACGCTTCTTTGTTTAATTTTCACACTCGTTAACTAAAAAATTTACTTTGCTCCAAAATATTGAGTAAAACTCTCTTAATCTCGACGTGAAATTTTCTTAAAGATTACATGGACTCATTAACAATACCAACTATATAAATCCTTGTGACATTGTGGTAACAACTTGAGTGGTTTAAGATGCATATGCCATCTGTTATATATATGTTTTACTTGATTGTTCGTATCCAAGTATGATTAGTATGACGCTGAAATTTCATATCTTTTCCAATTTTTTAAGAAAATATTATTAATTGACTTTAAAGATATAAATAGTAAATAAATCAAGTTTTATCAAACTTAAAATTATCTATTTGAATAATAATTCAGCTTTCAAGAGTATTAAAGTCAACGTAAACCTTTTTTTTCGTCCCCATTTGAACTTGTAATTCTTAGATTGTAGGCAATATCTTAGATATTACTGATGGAATATATACCCCAGCGGAAGCAATAACAGAATCTTATTCACGTGTAATCTAAACAACTAGCACATATGGAGATTTTCGGATTACCTCTTGAAGCGTAAACACAGCAAATCTATGTCGTTATCCAGTTCCTCAGTTGAAAAACGCACCAGCAGATTTCCACAGTCTTCTACTGTGTTACCCAAACAATAACCGAAAATAAAGAATTTTGGGTGGGTAAAATTCTAGCAGAAACCGCAGTCAGAATCGTGAAAAAACGTCCAACCCATATATCCATATATATAGCTGTGTTTTTTAGGTCAAAATCGTTTTCAAAACCTGTTAGGTTTTCTTCTCCCACTAAGGGACGGTTTTCACGTTTTCTTTTCCACTAAGTAACAGTTTCCACTATTTTCTATTATTTAGGCACAGTAGGGACCACAGAATTTAATTAACAAGGCTCCCTATTATGATATTAATTTCAAAATTCTAAAATTAATTTCCATCATAATAAACTATGAATTATTCCACTAAAAATTCGTAATTGCACTCCTTAGTTCAATTTCGAAATTCTTCCATAAAACCTTATTTAACTCCCCATGTTAAGATTCAGATACTAATCAATCAAATTAAATTACTGACTATTTAATTTATTGATTACTTCCTTTAGACTTACACTTAACTTATTTCATGTGTCGGATACAAAATCCACCGGCCGGGTTTACACATGAAAACTTATAAGCTTTCATAAAGGAGTATCATCAATCTCAAATCGAGACATGGATTCCATCAACTAATTATTACTTCGCCAATGTATATCATTGTTATCCAATTTACCAAGCTTATTGATTCGCGAAAGAATCTTGCCTTTTAAGAAATCAAAACAACAAGTGAGATACACAGTTAATAATAATTATATCAGGATTAAGAGTATAAGTACATTAAATGGACTAGAGAAATTATTTTATAAAGTCAGTATAAAATACTTATCTCTACTTGATCCGTTCAATACATACAAAATGTACTAGCACAAGAAGTTGAAATTAGACCATTCCCATAATCAAGATAAATTATATTTGGTCTTGTGCTACAACCATTCCGATGGCTTGTCCAATTCCATCATTAGATTGTGAACATAAACTTTATGACTTATAAGAACCGATGATTTAATCTTCCGTGTATAAGCTAAACTCTATACACTAAATCATCTACTATATAAGCAATGGACACACAAACGAATACATGATCTATTTAAAATAAAACTTTATTGAATTGAATAAATAAATAAACAATTGTTCCATAAAGAATACTATAACAATACGCATGGTTTATAGTATATCCTAACAATCTCCCACTTAGACTCATAACCATGCGTCTACAATTCTGACACCCATTCCGTCTACATGCCTATCAAAAGTCTTCTGTGGTAAGCTCTTAGTAAACGGATCCGCCAAGTTGTTCTCCGACGCAATCTTGGTGACTACTACATCCCCTCTTTGCACTATATCATGAATTAAATGATATTTACGCTCAATGTGCTTTGCCCTCTTATGGCTTCGTGGCTCCTTTGAATTTGCAACCGCACCACTATTATCACAATAAAGCGTAATTGGCGCTTGAATCGAGGGAACCACACCCAACTCTCTCAGGAAGCTACCGAGCTAAACTGCCTCTTTGGCTGCCTCAGAGGCTGCCACATATTCGGCTTCCATGGTGGAATCAGCAACACAAGTTTGCTTGATACTCCTCCAACTTATGGCTCCACCTCCAAGAGTAAACACATTACCTGAGGTAGATTTTCTAGAATCTCTGTCTGATTGGAAATCTGAATCAGTATACCCAATAGGTACAAGATCATCTGAATGGTAGATCAACATGTAATCCCTAGTCCTTTTCAGGTACTTGATTATATGTTTAACCGCTGTCCAATGCTCTTTCCCAGGATTAGACTGAAATTTGCTAACAACACCAACGGCAAAGCAGATATCAGGCCTAGTGCATAACATAGCATACATGAGGCTCCCCACAGCTGATGCATAAGGGACCGCCTTCATCTTTTCTATCTCTTCATCGGTCTTAGGAGACTGATCTTTAGATAGAGAAATTCCATGTCTAAAAGGAAGAAATCCTTTCTTGGAATCATGCATGCTAAACCTGGAGAGTATTGTATCAATATAAAGACCTTGGGACAAGCCTAATATCCTTTTCTTGCGATCTCGCAAGAGTTTGATCCCAAGGATATGAGCCGCTTCTCCCAAATCTTTCATATCGAAATGTGTGGACAACCACTGCTTAACTGAACTCAACATGCCCACATTATTTCCTATGAGCAGTATGTCATCTACATATAAAATCAAAAATGCCACTTTGTCTCCATCCCACTTTTTGTATACACAAGATTCGTTAAGACACTGATCAAAACCAAAAGTTTTAATCGCCTTATCAAAACAAGTGTTCCATGCCCTAGATGCCTGTTTTAGTCCATAAATGGACCTTTTAAGCTTACACAACATGTGCTCTTTGCCACTTTCGATAAAACCGTCTGGTTGCATCATATAGATGCACTCATCAAGACTTCCATTAAGGAAAGCTGTCTTCACATCCATTTGCCAAATATCATAATCATAATGAGCAGCAATAGATAAGAGAATCCTTATAGACTTAAGCATGGCTATCTGCGAGAAGGTTTCCTCATAATCGATCCCTTCTTTCTGAGTAAACCCTTTCGCTACAAGCCTTGCTTTAAAAGTTTGTACTTTTCCGTCTACACCTCTCTTTTTCTTATAAATCCACTTCCATCCAATGGGTTTAACCCCATCAGCTGGTTCAACAAGATCCCAGACCTGATTAGAGTACATAGACTCCATATCTGATTTCATAGCAACAACCCACTTATCGGCATCCTTATCATGTAGTGTTTGGTCGTAATTGACAGGTTCGGAGGTAGGCTCCTCAGGGATTCTATCATATGATTCTCCCAAGAGCGTATAAACTGGTTGTCTTATTTCTCTCCCACTATGACTACGCACTACATCAGTTGCAACTACATCACTTTGGTTTTGTGGTTGAACCACATCATCATCAGGAACCTGAGTCTCCATGCTATCCACAGGGATATCAACGAATTCTTCGTGTTGTGTAGTTTGCTCAACATGACTCCCACTACTTTGTGGTAGTATGACTTTGGGCACTTGTTCTTACGGTACATTAAGTCTATTGACACTTCTCCCACTACTAAAGTGCAATGGTACCTGAGTCTCCATGCTATCCACAGGGATATCAACGAATTCTTCCTGTTGTGTAGTTTGCTCAACATGACTCCTACTACTTTGTGGTAGTATGACTTTGGGCACTTGTTCTTGCGGGACATTAAGTCTATTGACACTTCTCCCACTACTAAAGTGCAATGGTACCTGAGTCTCCATGCTATCCACAGGGATATCAACGAATTCTTCCTGTTGTGTAGTTTGCTAAACATGACTCCCACAACTTTGTGGTAGTATGACTTCGGGCACTTGTTCTTGTGGGACATTAAGTTTATTGACACTTCTCCCACTACTAAAGTGCAATGGTATGTCAAAATCGACTTCCGGGGTTTGGATATGGTCATTTTGTTTTTCAGATGACCGAGTTTCCATTCCTTTTCTNCTAACAATTACCTTTTTCTCTTTTGGACAATAGAATAAACCACCTTTCGTCCCTTTTGGATAACCTATAAACACGCATACATCCGTTCTTGCCTCCAATTTATCCGTTTTCCCCTTTAGCACATATGCCCAAACTCGAATATGCAGCAGACTAGGCTTGCGCCCAGTCCACAATTCTGTAGGGGTCAAGGGTACTGACTTTGAAGGAACTAAGTTCAGAACGTAATTCGCCATTTCTAAGGCATGTCCCCAAAAAGACGAAGGCAAATCGGAATAAGTCATTATTGATCTAACCATTTCCATAACAGTCCTATTTCTTCTTTCAGCTACACCATTCTGTTGTGGAGTTCTAGGTGCAGATAATTGAGATGTAATTCCACATTCTGATAAATAACCAATGAAGTCCGTAGAGAGGTACTCCCCACCACGATCAGATCGTAGTGTCTTGATATGTTTATTATGTCGCTTTTCAGTCTCAGTCTTGAATTCTTTGAACTTTTCAAAACATTCAGACTTTCGACGCAACAAATAAATATACCCATATTTTGAGTAATCATCTGTGAAAGTCACAAAATACTCAAAACCACCTCTTGCTTGGACGTTCATTGGACCACACAAATCAGAATGAATTAACTCTAATTTATCACTTGCACGATTTCCTTTTGAGGGGAAATTTCGTTTTGTCATTTTTCCTTCTAAACAAGATTCACAAGTTGGTAGTGCCTCCACTTTCAATGAACTTAAAGGTCCATCTTTGACCAACCTGGAAATTCTGTTTAGATTTATATGACCCAAACGCAAGTGCCATAAATATGTTTCACTCAATTCAGAAGAACGTTTTCTCTTACTTGGTAAATCAACATTATTCAGTTCTTTAGGTGGTAACGGTTTAGGAATAGAGTCAACAACAAAAAGACCATTAATCAATGTAGCCGAAGAGAGGTAACACTTATTATGAGTAATAACACATTTATCAACGTCATGACAATTAAAATCATAACCATCTCTCATAGCGCTAGAAACCGAAATTAAATTCCTTCTAACGGAAGGTACATATAATGTGTCTTTTAAAGCTAAAACTCTACCACTACCAAACGAAATACTAATATTTCCTAATGCTAAAGCTGGGGCTGCTGAACCGTCTGCTTGATAAACATTGATTTCTCCTCCACTTAGCCGTCGCGTTACCTTAAACCCCTGCAAATAAGTGCAGATATGATTGGTGGCTCCCGAATATACACACCATGACATGGTAGAAACAGCCGCTAAAAATGATTCAACGACAAGTAGATGTAAATCGCCTGGTTTATTTTTCAGCTTGGCCAGGTAAGTTGGACACTGCTTCTTATGATGCTCGGGCTGCTTGCAGTGATAACACTTGCCCTTAGCCTTTTTCACACCAGCAGTAGCGCCACCAACAGAGGGTTTTTTAGCCTTTTTCTTTTTCTGCCCCCCTCTCGGCTTAGAAGAAGAACCTTCCTCAAAATTCAATGCCACAGGAGGAGCTTGTGACTTGATAATAGTCTCTGCCGACTGCAACTCATTCAGCAATTTTGCAAGGGACAAATCCATTTTGTTCATGTTATAATTCAGGCGAAACTGCTGAAAACTGTCAGGCAAAGTCTGCAGGATCATTTCAACCTGCGTGTCCTTATCAATGTTAGCTCCAAGAACCTCCAGTTCATTCAGAAAACTCATCATCTTCAGAACATGGTCCCTGACCGATGAACCTTCAACCATTTTGGTATTTAGGAGGGCTTTCATGGCAGTCTGCTTAGCCGCACGATTCTGATCTCCGAATATTTCTTTGAGATTTTCCAGAATGTTATAAGCGGACTCCATCGACTGATGCTAATGTTGCAGAACATTTGACATGGATGCCAAAATGTAACACTGCGCCATCTCATCAGCCTTAATCCATTTCTGGTAAGCCTTTTGTTCATCATCTGTGGCATCATCTCCAGGTTTTTCTGGACATACCTCATCGAGCACAAATTTGTACTCTTCAGCAATTACAACAATACCCAAATTTCATTTCCAATCAACATAATTCGGACCCTCAAGTTTGTTTTGAGTAAGAATGGTAGTAAGGGGATTAAAAGCAGTCATTGTCAATCTGAGAGACATTAATTATTTAAGGGATAATGCATAAAATCCATCACATCCTATGATCCATTTTCCAACTAAACACCTTTTCTTTTCGGGGGTCCTATTACCCTCCTCGACTATTTTAAAGTGTAATAAACACCACCTTAAGTGCTGACGTGGCATAGAGAGTGGGCACACTCTCTTAAAGGCAAGTGGAAGATCAAGTAGCGGGTATCTTCACAAGCCCTTTGAGATCGACTACTTCCCCAGTGTCTCTTGAAATGCCTAACTTAGCTTAAAGGGGATGTTGGATATAGTAAAATAGATTCATCTTAATTATGTGAATTTTCTAGTTCATGTGATAAAAAATTGAAAATTAATCCAACTAATCATAGTCAATTTTCGTAGTTTTAATCATAATCCATCAAAAATTAATGGCTGTCAAACTACGAAAATTAATACGGATAACTTACTTATGTATCAATATCATTTAACCTTGAAATGACTCAAAAATAGCTGAAAACCCGCCAGAAATGGTTGTTTTAAGAACTACAGGCGCGTGTATTTCACCAACTTGCACGCATCTGGTGATTGATTTTTAAGGGGTAAATAATAACGCTTTAAAATAGTTCGGGGAAGGGGGGGGGGGGGTAATAGGACCCCTGAAAAGAAAAGGTGTGTAGTTGGCAAATGGGTCATAGGATGGGGTGGATTTTATGCATTATCCCAATATTTAAATAGATCAAATCAGTTTGTATTATGAACATTAAAATTCAAAACACACTATATATATACAATCTATGCACCTTGAAGAACAAATTTCGATGGGAAAGAAGCTATTCTTGCAATATACATATATAATGACAGATTTTCACTCCATAAATTTAAACAGGTCATACTCAGATGGAAAGTAAACTGTTAATTTAAGCCAAGTGAATATCAACATTCAACATATATTAATCCCATTGAACCAACATGCATACTCAGATGGAGAGTAAATACAAATAATCAATGACTAGTATAACATAGTAATTATTCATAATATTTTTATCCGATATGGAAGAAGACCTACGTCAATGTGTAAAAATATTATATCACTGATTTTTAACCCCGGGGACCAAAGGAATTGATCCCCACAATTACTGGAATTAAAAAACAACTAAAAAAAATTTCAGAATTTTAGAAAAACAGGAAAAACACCATCTAAACGACCCCGAAAGCCCAAAAAACGACTTAGATCATGAAATCCATGTGTATTGCTTACTGGGCCATTTCGCATGGACCTGCCAAGTTTCAAGTCAATCGGAGTCCGTCAACTTTTTGACCTCCGATTTTCTGCCCTAATTCGGCAAAACTTGTTTTTCGGTTTTACATGATAAAATTCAACTTTCAGATTATTCTAACTCAGCATCACCAATATTAAAAGGATACATCAAGTTTTCAGAATAATCAATACAACCCATAACAGATAATCACGCCAAAACAGTGCAGGTTTTCGGAAAAACAAGCTTTGCATGTAATTCAAAACTTACATATAGAACATGATATTAATACTTATGGTTTATCCTAATTATTTAATTAGACGTGAGTAGGCTCTTATACCAATTGATGGAATATATACCACAGCGGAAGCAATAATAGAATCTTATTCACGTGTAATCTAAACAACTAGCACATATGGAGATTTTCGCATTACCTCTTGAAGCGTAAACACAGCAAATCTATGTCGTTATAGAGTTCCTCAGTTGAAAAACGCACCGGCAGATTTTCACAGTCTTCTACTGTGTTACTCAAACAATAACCGAAAATAGAGAATTTTGGGTGGGCAAAATTCTAGCAGAAACCGCAGTCAGAATCATGAAAAAACGTCCAGCCCCTATATCCATATATATAGCTGCGTTTTTAGGTCAAAATCGTTTTCAAAACCTGTTAAGTTTCCTTCTCCCACTAAGGGACGGTTTTCACGTTTTCTTTTCCACTAAGTAACAGTTTCCACTATTTCCTATTATTTAGGCACAGTAAGGACCACATAATTTGATTAACAAGGCTTCCTATTATGATATTAATTTCGAAATTCTGAAATTAATTTCCATCATAATAAATTACGAATTATTCCACTAAAAATTCGTAATTGCACTCCTTAGTTCAATTTTAAAATTCTTCCATAAAGCCTTATTTAACTCCCCATGTTAAGATTCAGATACTAATCAATCAAATTAAATTACTGACTATTTAATTTATTGATTACTTCCTTTAGACTTACACTGAACTTATTTCATGTGTCGGATACAAAATCCACTGGCCGGGTTTACACATGAAAACTTATAAGCTTTCATAAAGGAGTATCATCAATCTCAAAACCGAGACATGGATTCCATCAACTAATTATTACTTCGCCAATGTATATCATTGTTATCCAATTTACCAGGCTTATTGACTCGCGAAAGAATCTCGCCTTTTAATAAATCAAAACAACAAGTGACATA
>MU702784.1:0-14618 GCA_026770625.1 Nicotiana glauca | reverse complement strand
AAAATGACATGACGAAGCTACAGCAACTTCCGAAATTCCAAACCGACCCTCGGATCAAAAATTCACTATTGGACCGGAACTTCAAAATTTCAAACTTCAGCATTTCAAGCCTAAATGAGCTACGGACCTCCAAATTACATTCCGAACATGCTCCCAACCCCAAAATCACCTAACGGAGCTAACGGAACCATCGGATTTCCATTCCGAGGTCGTCTTCATACTGCTCCAAATACGGACCATTTTTCAACTCTTAAGCTCTCATTTAGGGACTAAGTGTCCCGAAACACTCCAAATCCTAATACCGAACGTCCCGGCAAACAAAAATAGCAGAAATGAACTTAGGAAAAGCAGTTAATGGGTGATCGGGGCCTAAATTCCAAAAATGACCGGCCGGGTCGTTACATCTTCCCACACTTAAACATTCGTTCGTCCTCGAAGGAGTATAGAGAACACACCTGAAACCTCAAGTCACTGAGTGCACACTTCCCACATATACCCGTGGGTGATCCCACGTCACCCCAATCCACATAAGCATGACGACACCATCTCAACTGAAATTTAACCTTCCTAGCAATACCAGTAAGCCATCAAGCCAGAATTCTCACCTTCCATCCATTTCCAAAAGACCCGATCCTAAATCCATATCCGATATCAGTCTCAACCAACCATTTCAATACAAGTCAACACACACAGAGTACAACCACACAACATGACTCCTCACACATAGGCCCACAATCACATTTCTGGTAGTAATACCTGCCTGAGATCAAATCCGTACTGGCCATAAGCCTCATATCCGATAGGAACTCCTTTCAAACCTCCACAACATTGGTGATGATACAATAACCATAAAAACCACATGACAGCACACCCGATTAACCAAATCTCAGCCAGCACCAATGGGTACACACCCCACAAGCTAAACTCAAGATGCATAGAACGGGAATGACTGAGTATAACAAAAGGAAACACATAAGGGAACTAACAAGCAAATCTAACTAGCACAAATCCTTCTAAAACACAAATCAACAAAAACATCTATCAAGAAAGAATGAAAGCATATAAAAGACTCACAAGGATCTTATACTGATATAACTCTCACCGCAGCACACAGCTCGGTCTCACATATCAAAACACCTAAAGTCACGAAGGTCCCGCCCCCAATCACTGAATCACAAGTAGGGCTCATACTAACCCATCTAGAAACTCTCACTGGATCAATCATGTCTATAATTTACAACACACCCTGACTCCCACATAGGTGGAGCATAGAAAATCACAGCTCGTAAGCAAGAATACTCAAAAGTGACATCAAACCTACCAAAACAAACAACAGGAATTTACTACTAGCCTCGTAGCTCTCGACAACAGCTAGAAACAGATAATAGACACGGTTATCGCTCATAGAACCTCCCAACAGGATAATCACGCAAATTTAGTACAAATCATGAAGCTCTTCCATAAATGGAACAACAAACAAGGAACTCACCCCGATAGGTAGAACTGTGATGGGCTACAGATAGTTCCTCTCAACAATAAACCAAATCCGTACCTGAATGTTATTCAACTGGCGCACCGGCCTCAAGCCTACCATATGGAACACATCAACGAGCCGGGCCTCCCCCTCTTGGGTGCCCTCTACCTGCCTGAATACTTTGCTAGGACACACCGGTCCGAAGTCTGGGACAATCTCTCACCATGTGGCTAGCATCTCCACACTCAAAACACCCCCTATGCTGACGAGGCGGTGGGAACTGCGCGGTACGGGTACTCCGAGACCCATGATCACCTGAGTTACCATGCTGAGTCTGAAGCGCGAACTAAACTGGCTGACCCGCAAAACCTCTACCATGACGCACCCTGCCTCCAAAATAAGGACCTGTATATCTCCTCGGTCCACGAGGACTCCTCGCCTCCTCAAACTCTCTCTCTTGATCTCGTCTGCTCTCTTTCTCCTGACCTTGCCTGCCCCCTCTCTCTCTAGCATGCATACCCTCTATCCTCCTAGCGATGTTCACCACCTGTTGATATGGAATATCCATCTCCAACTCACGGGCCATAATGGACCTGATGCTAGGAATAAGCCCCTCAATGAACCGGCGAACCTTCTCGCGAACAGTAGTAACCAACGCTGAGGCATGTCTAGCCAAACTAGTGTAACGGACAGCATATTCTGAGGCGGTCATAGCACCTTGGTGCAAATGCTCAAACTCCGCGCGCCATGCATCCCTGAGGCTCTGAGGAACAAACTCTCTCAGGAACATATCTGAAAATTGAGTCCAAGTCAGTGAAGCATGCCTCGTCTGGACTGTCTAACTCATAGGTGCGCCACCAATCATAGGCGGTTCCTCGAAGCTGGAAAGTAGTGAAGGGAACCCCGCTCGATCCAGAGATACCCATAGTACGGAGAATACGGTAACACTCATCAAGAAACCCCAAGGCATCATCTGATGCTAATCCACTGAACACCGGAGGATCATACTTCTTGAACCTCTCTAGTCTCATCTTCTCCTGCTCGGAAGCCGCTACCACGCCTTCGGGCTGAACTGGTGCCGCAGGTGGCGCAGGAATAATCTCTAGAACCTGCTCAACATGTGCTCGCTGCTCAGGAGCGCGGGTGGTGGGAGTCTGTGCTCCTCCCCCGGCCTGGGATGTGGCTGCAACAAGGGGAAGCAAACCTGCCTGAGCCAAAGTGGTGTACATACTCATGAACTGTGCCAAAGTCTCCTGAATAGCTGGGGTAGTAGTAGCAGTGGGCGTATCAGGTGCCTGGACTCCGGCTAGATCTGCTGGTGGTACCTCGGCGGCAGCTCGCACAGGCACTGTCACTGCACCTCGTGCACATCCTCGAACTCTACCCCGGCCCCGACCTCCGATGGCTGCAGTAGGGGGCGCGGGTGCCTGATCGCTTCGAGTAGTATGTGTCCTCACCATCTGTGAGAGAGTAGAAGACAGAGGTTTAGGATTGTGGATGTCAAAATCTCGCACGACAGGGAAGTCAATTGAAGTGAAATTTTCCTAACAGTTACATAGCCTCTCGCAGATAAGTACAGACGTCTCCGTACCGATCCACGAGACTCTAATAAACTGGCTTGTGATCTGTGACTCCTATGAACCTAGTGCTCTGATACCATATTGTCACGACCCCAGTTCACCCTTCATGAACATGTCGTGATGGCACCTACTCCCTATGAATAGGTAAGCCTAACAATGAGGAAGATAAACCAAAAATTTTGGAAGAAAATAAATAAAACTGAACTGGTAAAATAAACAGGGTTTAAAGTGCCGCTTGACACATACCACAACAATCCTCAAGCTAACAAAACTTCCCAAAATCCAGAAACTCACAAATCACAAGCTAAGGGGATACATAATAGGCTCTGACTCAAGAATATCTATACAAAGGAGAAAAATACTGGAAGTACTATACTTATTATAGAAAAGTTGGAAAGGGACTCCTCGGTCTGCGGACGTAGCAGATATACCTTGAAGTCTCTACCAATACGCCTCCTTCCAAGACTGACAGAACTGAGCGGGAGTACCTGTATCTGCACAACAAAAATGTATAAAAGAGTAGTATGAGCACACCACGACGGTGCCCAGTAAGTACCAAGACTAACCTCGATGGAGTAGTGACGAGGAACAGTCAAGGCACCTACCGGTCGATAAACAGTATAATCATAGGAACAATGGTAATGACATATGAATATGTAAAGAATGCGTGAACGACCAAAAATGCTACAATTCACAATAAGGGGTAAATACAACAATTAACAACAAGAATATAATAAAGGATGATACAAAACTACGGCAAAATCACAACCCAAATCCTAAGGTCACAACACAGCAAGGAAAAGAAACAAATAAATAATTCCTATCATACAATGACGTTCACAGAAGGTCTTATCCCATTCTTTCCACAATGTCACCAAGTCTCTGACTAACCACAATTCGCGAAGACCTAGCATCTAAAATCTAACAATTGGCATCCTATGTTCCATCAATCTCATGGTCATACCGACAACTAACTGGCTAACTAGGGCCACTCTCCCAAATATAATGGATAAGCGAGGCGTACCACCACCTTTAGAAAAGTTAGGAGGAATTCACCTCTAATAGGAGTACTCAGCTACGTGTATGCTTGTTCAATGTTTCTAACAAAAATTCTGTCAACCAACAAACATGAAAAAGGAGGACAGACCGCACGTACGATGTTCCCTCACAACTCCCAAGCAGTAATGTTCATACAGATAAACAATCCACAATTACAATAGAAAACAAATAGGAATGCCTCAACAGGCCATTACAAATCTATACAATCAATCCCTGACATAGCCCACCTTATTTCGCCACGTGTGCAATAAATAATATAATAGGCACCGCCTTATTTCGTCACACGTGTATAACAATGTCCCACCTTATTTCGCCACATGCACAACCACATATAAACATATAACATATCCCGCCTTATTACGCCGCATGTGCAAAAACATCAATAACAACAATAGCACGGCAAAGACCTCGTGCAACCTTTCAACAGCAACCGTATGGCAGAAACCTCGTGCATCACAATATCAACAACCGCACGACAGAAACCTCGTGCATCACAATAGCAACAACCGTACAGCAGAAACCTCGTGCATCACAATAGCAACAACCGCACGGCAGAAACCTCATGCATCACAATAGCAACAACTGCGCAGCAGAAACTTCGTGCATCACAATAGCAACAATTTAACAGGGTGGAAATTCAACAAGAATGATAAATGCAGCAGTGTAATAATGCAAATCAACGAAACAATAACAACTACTAGGATAAAACAGAAACACATGGCAAACATCACTAAATCTCAATACCAATGAGGGTCTCCCAGGATACCGTCCTGTAGTCCTCTCCTCAACTGTCCAATGGACCTCCCGGGATACCGCCTCGTAGTCCAGCTCTCGTACCAGTATCAAAGGATCTCCCGGGATACCATCCTGTAGTCCAAAAATAAAAGTGCAATCACAGCCAAAAACAAACCAAGGGATAAATATGAAGGACGGAGTAGCAGATAGAACTAGCCTAGCATGCTTCACGTAGTACGACTAAACAACTTGGCAATTAGGCAATTATATCAGGTAGACATGCTTTCCTAGTCTAACACAAGTAATAGGCTTCAAGTGCAACTTCATATTCGGTGATTACAAGGATCTAAGAGCCTAAAGGATCAATTTACCACAAATAAATCCGAACACACACTCATCACCTCGCGTGCAAGGAATACAATCAACAAATAAGACTCAAATCCTAAGAGTAAGTCCCCCACACAAGGTTAGGCAAGATACTTACCTCGAACCAGCTAACATCAGCTAGCAAATACGTTCTTGCCACGAGTCCTCGACTCCAAATGGCCCAAAACTAGTCAATTAAATCACACATTGTAAATAATATTGCAAACAACTGATTCCACTATAAAATTTAGAGCTAGGGCGCGAAAATAGATAAAATGACCAAAATGCCCCTCCAGCCAACGTCTCGGAATTGAATAATTTTCACATTTTTACAACCCTCATACTCTTACGAGTCTAACCATATAAAAATCTCCCAAATCGGAGGTCAAATGCCCCCTCAAATCCTCATAATTAGGTCTAAGAAGTTTTACCCACTTTCCATTCAAAAACACGAAATTAAAGGGTGAAATTAAAAGGATATTCATGGAATATGGTCTAAATCGAGTGGGAATTACTTACCCAAGTTGCCCAGATGAAAATCTCTTCAAAAATTGCCATCGAGCTCTAGAAGTCAAAATATTATAAAAATGGTGAACCCTCGAAATGGCTAATTTAATCTATCTGCCCAGGTATTTGGCTATCGCGAACGCGTAAGGACTATCGCGTTCGTGGAGAGGAAAAATGAAGGGGGTTCTAGTTGTTCATCACGAACGCGTAAAGCGGTTCGCGAACGCGAAGGGTAGGGGAATAATGCATCGCGAACGCGTGGCTCTAAATGCGATCGCGTATAAGGAAAAATGGGCTCCCTCCAGGTTACGCTACGCGAATGCAGTGGAGTAGCCGCGAACGCAATGAAGGGGGAAAGGGACACTACGTGAATGCGATAGCTTCTTCGCGATTGCGAAGAAGGACTGCTAACCTGCAAATTTTCTACAACATTTCCAAACCTCAAATTGCTCCGTTGAGCATCCGAAACACACCCGAGGCCCCCGAGGGCTCAACCAAACCTACAGACATATCCCATAACATCATTCAAACTTGTACCAATCCTTAAATCACCCAAAACAATGCCGGAAACACGATTTAAGCCAAGATCCAAGCCTTTGAACTTCAATTTCTAACTAAACACACTTCCGATCGAAAACCTATCCAAACCTTGTCCGAATGACCTGAAATTTTGCACGCACATCCAAAATGATATGACGAAGCTGCAGCAACTTCCAAAATTCCAAACCGACCCTCGGATAAGAAATTCACTATTGGACCGGAACTTCAAAAATTCAAACTTCGGCATTATAAGCCTAAATGAGCTACGGACCTCCAAATTACATTCCGAATACGCTCCCAACCCCAAAATCACCTAACGGAGCTAACGGAACCATCAGATTTCCATTTCGAGGTCATATTCATACTGCTCCAAATACGGACCATTTTTTAACTCTTAAGCTCTCATTTAGGGACTAAGTGTCCCAAAACACTCCAAATCCTAATACCGAACGTCCCGGCAAACCAAAATAGTAGAAATGAACTTAGGGAAAAAAGTTAATAGGGGATCAGGGCGTAAATTCCAAAGACAACCGGCCGGGTCGTTACAGATTAGTGCAAGTGCAAGCTTTTCTAATTGACGATACCTCATCTCCGCATCTAATAATGACTTGCTGACATAATAAATTGGAGATTGTTTACCTTAGTCTTCACGAACTAAAACAATACTCACTGCTACTTCTGAGATGGCAAGATAGGTGAGCAATCTTTCTCCAACCTTTGGTTTTGCGAGCAACGGCGGATTTGACGAGTATGTTTTCAAATTTTTGCGTGCTTGTTGACACTCCTCAGTCTGTTCGAACTGATCTTGCTTTTTAAGAGCGGAAAAGAATTTAAAGCATTTTTTGGATGATTTGGAAATAAATCTCCCCAAGGCTGTAATTCTTCCTGTCAACCTCTGTACTTTTTTTTTACTTGTAAGCATGTCAGGGATTTCTTCAATGGCTTTAATCTGTGCGGGGTTCACTTCAATACCACGGTTAGAAACAAGAAAACCCAAAAACTTGCCTGATGCAACACTGAATGCATATTTCTCAGGATTTAGTTTCATATTGAATTCCGCAAGATCTGAAATGTATTTGACAAGTGTGATATATGGTCCCCTGAATGTTGAATTTTAACGAGCATATCGTCTATATAGACCTCCATAGTTTTTTCCATATGATCTTGGAACATTTTGGTCACCAATATTTGATATGTTTCACCAACATTTTTTAGACCAAAAGGCATTACTTTATAACAGTAAGTCCCCCTGTCTGTTATAAATGAAGTTTTTTCTTCATCTATAGGATCCATTTTGATCTGGTTGTATCTTGAGTATGCATCTAAAAAGCTTAACAACTCATGTCCTGCAGTAACATCAATTAGTTGATTTATATGTGGTAATGAAAAAGAATCTTTAGGACAAGCTTTGTTAAGGTCTGTGTAATTTACACAAACTCGCCATTTACCGTTCTTTTTTGGTACCACTACAGTATTGGCTAACCAATTAGGATAATTTACATCGTAGATAGACACAATCTTTAATAATTTTTGGACCTCATCTTGAATCACCTAATTTTTGAAAGTTCCTTGCTTTCTCTTCTTTTGTTTGATAGGTGGATAAGATGGGTCTAAATTTAACTTGTGAGTCATTACCTCCGGTGGTATTCCTATCATATTAGAATGGGACCAAGCAAAACAATACACATTAGCTTTCAAAAATTCAATCAACTTACCTTTCATGTCTTGGATGAGATTGGCCCCTATGTAGATTTTCCTTTTAGGCCATTGTGTAAATAATATGACAACCTCCAGCTCTTCGATCGTTGTTTTGATATTTTCGTTTTCCTCTGGTTCTTGAATGGAATCGGGCCTTGAATCCACATTTGTTCACCCTTATTCAGTTGAGGTTTGTGTTGTGGTATCCTCAACTGGATTCTGTAATTACTATTTTTCTTCGTTTCTCGTACTTGAATCTGCTACGGAGTTGATACTCCTGGATGTCTGTTGATCCCCACGGATTTGATATATTCCCCATGGTGATGGAAATTTAATAACTTGATGTAAGGTCGACGGAGCGACATCCATCTCGTGGATCCATGGGCTCCTGAGAATTATGTTGTAAGCCATTTCTATCTCCATCACCTGAAACTTCGTATCTTTGACAACTCCTTCTGCAAATGTAGTAAGTATTACTTCCCCTTTCGTCACGACGCTGGAATTGTTGAATCCAGACAAAGTATGCACTTTTGGTACTAATTTATCTTCAGCTTTCATCTCATGTAGTGTTCTTAGTAGAATAATGTTCATGGAACTACCTGGATCAATCAAAACTCACTTCACATTAGTGTCATGTACAAGTAGAGATATTACCAGTGCGTTGTTATGTGGAGTTAATACGCCATCCGCATCTGCATCATCAAACGTGATATTTTCTTCCTCTAAAACATGCCGCACCCGCTTCCCGTAAGTAATTGTGATTTTGGAAACTTTATTGGATGTTGTATATGTTATGCCATTGATTTCTTAACCTCCGCTTATAACATTGACAGTTCTTTTGGGAGAAGGCGGTTTAGGGGGCTCTTGCCTATTCTTCATGTATGCTTGCTTACCTTTCTCGCTGAATAACTCAGTGAGGTATTGTTGCTTCAACAGATGATCAACTTCACTCTGTAGCAACCTACAATCTACCGTTTTGTGACCTTGATCGTTGTGAAATTCGCACCAGTGTTCAGGATTGCGCATGTTTGGATTTGATCTCATTTCATTTGGCCACCGCACCTTATCACCCATGCTTCTTAAAACAGCTACAAGCTCGGAAGTGCTTACATTAAAATTATAACCGCCAAATCGTGCCTTCAAGTTTCTATCATCATCCCGTGACTCTCGTGTGTTACGATCATTCCCAAACCTCGATGATGAGCCTGATTCTCTATTTCTAGATCTATGATCGTACCTTTAATGGTCATGCTTTGCCGTGAATCTTTTCCTACTGGGCCCATATATGTTTCGTATCTATTTTTACCAGACCTTTTTCTGTTTTCGCCCCTCTCGAACTTACCTTTCTCCGCTTTTTGAGACCGTGACATAATATCTTCTTTTATCCTTAGCTTCGTGTTATACCTGTTGTATACGTCATTTCATGTTGTTGCTTGGAATTCACGAAGACTTTCCTTGAGTCACCTCGTGGCTTCTGAGCTTTTTTCATTGAAATTACTAGTGAAGGCTATAGCTACCCAATTGTCCGGTACTCGTGGTAATGTCATTATTTCACGCTGGAACCTATCCAGGAACTCTCTAAGCAACTCTGAATCCCTTTGCTTGTTTTTAAAAATATCCTCCATTCTTTTTTCGATTTTTTGAGCTCCCGAATGTGCTTTAATAAATGAATCTGCAAGCTCAGCAAAAGAATTTATGAAATTTTTGGGTAAAAGAGAATACCATGTTAATGCTCCCTTAGTGAGTGTTTCACCAAATTTTTTTACCAATACAGATTCGATTTCTTATTTGGTCAGGTCGTTGCCTTTTACGCCAGTTGTGAATGCAGTCACGTGGTCTCGTAGATCAGTTGTTTCATCATATTTTGAAATATCGGTCATTTTAAATTTCTTTGGAATTGGGAAGGGAGCAGCACTTGGCTTCCAAGGTTATTGTGAATATTTGTCCATATTTATCCCTTTGATTACAGGCGGTACTCTAGGTATTTTCTCTATGCGATTACTTTGCTCCTTGAGATGTTTCTGCAATGTTAATACTAAATTTTATAAATCAGAATTAACTAAGTTACCCGGTTCTCCATCTCGTGACTCGCTGGGGATTCCACCACTGCCTGAATTAGCAAGCCTAGAACGAGGGTTTTCCAAAGTGTTGGTATTTGGAGTTCGTGTTGGTGGTGCAACAGGTAACTGACTGGCAAAGGTTTCAAGATCTTTATTGACCTGTTGAGCGATTAGCTTTTGCAAAGCTTCATTAATAGCTTCTTCATTTTCAAATTGAGCATTTACATTTGAATAAGATCAATCAGGAGTGCCTTCTCGAGACCACCGAGGGGAACTTTGTTGAGAAGGAATCGGGGTGCGGTCATCTTGTGAATTCCCCTGGAGTTGATGGTTTGCTTGGTTTCCTTGGTTGTTGTCATTAACGTTTGACATGGTTGTTGATGCAACAAAAAGGTTAGGTTAAGAAAGAATAGATTATCAGATTCCCGGCAACTGAACCAATTTGTTTAACAAAAAACTGAAATTTCGGTCAAAGCTTTATTTTTAAAAGAATTCGAGTTATTGATAATCGAAAATGAATAAAAAAATTAATTTTGATAACAATAAGATAGATAGCAGAAAACAAAGTAAATCAGTATATTCAGTTGATATTTCTGTGTCCTTACAAATGACCAGTCTTCTCCTTTTTATAGCTATCTCTAAGATATTCGTTTTGTCTTTGTCATAATAAGGTCATTATAGACAATTAAAGGCATTAAATGCTACGTTACATAATTATTATAATTTAATATAGATTCTCTAACGTTTTCAGTATTTAATGTTTATTAGATACTATATCTTTACTCTCTTGTGCTGTCAGATTCATTCTCCTTAACTTTTAAATTTAAATAGGTACGAGCGTCGAGTCTTTTGAATATCTGCTTGTGTTTGTTGCAACTCGTGCCTCTTGCTAATCATCATTCTTTGGCCAGTCTTCGTGTCATGACATGTCATTTTTCAATTACTTCGATATGTATAAACTCAATTTTTCCTAATACAATAATGTGTTCAACGAAGAACACCTAAACTACAAAACTAAGAAGTAGAATTGATGAACTACTCCTGAACAGTATCGCAATTGATAGGAGATCAAAGATTGAGAGAGATATTATTCAGTAAATACAATTAATAGAAATCCCAATTACAGATGAAGGTGGCATTCTATTTAGCTAACTTCCTCAACCACCGTTAACTAACTTCTACTCTCTTAAACCACATAACTAACTCTTTTGTCTCTAGTGACTAATTGATCCCCTCAATAATCCTATTTTACACTTAGGTCCCCGACTCCAATTAGTATATAACAATTCAAAACAAAGACTATGTATGATGATATATTGAATGTATAAAATAATTTATTAGAAAATCAAATATTAAATATGTAACACTTTAATTTGCTTATTCGATCTTAATAAGAAGATCATTTTATAAACAATATATCGTTCAAAATGAGGTCAATCGAAAAAGACAAAGGCTGATCTTATCAAATATTTTCAGAAGAAATTAGTTTAATATATATTAAAATCGAAGCACCAAGGTAGAAGAATTAGCATGAATTCAAATACTTAAGAAATACGTCTTAACAATGAGCTACATAAAAGTAAGTAATCTACTTAGAGAGTAATTACAGTCTCCAACAGTACTTTTCTCTAAATTTGTCCGGTCAATACCGGCGCGAGGAGTTAACCCCGGACGTGCTGCAACCTAGGGATCATCATGCAGCTCTCGCTCTATAGGGATCACGTGGGACCAAACCACCCCAGAGAGGAATGCCCATGAGGAAGCATCTGGTCACATATTCCAAAATCTTCACGGGAAAGGAACGCACTCACTCGTCCTACTTTTAAAGATAGATAGAAAAGGTTAGGGGGTCCCAGCTACTGAGGTGTTGTAGTGACAGGTGAGAGCAATAACAACAAAAGCGCCGGATGGTCTTGTAGTAGTATATTCGGTTTTAGGCAAGTTGCTCGAGGACTTCTACTGAAAATAATAATTTCTTATTATAGAATTCCTAGCAAAACCAATTTAATGATGACCGCTTATATGAGTAAGAAGACGATGGCTCCTATTATTGGTGCTCCAAGCCGACTCAAAACATGTGCTATACTCGGGAGTCGGTAGATAAGGGACAAAGGTGTACAAAACCTTTTAAATTTTTTAATTTATTGTTTCACAATATGCTTTATTTCTCTTGTAAAGTACATGTAACAGGAACAAGAAGGAATTAGTATCTTGGAATATTTTGACAAAATAAAGCCACACTACCTTATGCCTGAATTGTGCTTGCATAATTTATTCGCGTTACACTTGTAAAACACAGAATTCTTTTTATTCCAAATACTGTCTAAAGTCAAATATGAAAGTGCTAAACCTTAATTGAGCGTTAGAGCATAGACGTTTATTCTCTATATCCCTCCGAAAACAAAGTGCTCTTTTTCACTTCGGGTGAGTTAATCACAAGATTTAGGTATATGTATTTCTTTTTGCGTTACCTGTAATATGAACTAGGGACAGGGTATACTGGAATATTTTGACAAAATAAATACGCCGGCATTGTTTCCCTTGATTTTTGCTTACACGCAATTTTATTCGTTTAATCGCTTTGCATTTTCACATATATAAAGGCGCATATTCTATTTCTTTGCTACTTCAAATCTTAAATGCCACAAATTGTGAGTTAGTTTCGGTAATTAAGTACATACTATATCTGTAAAATTTGGTGAGCGAGCACTTGAAAATTTTGTGTTTCCTATATCTGTAAAATATTTGATCTATATATGCGTAGTATAATTTTCCACTGAAAAGTTTTCATCTGTTTATTTTTCAGTTTTTTTTTTTCTGGACTTACGAGTCAATGGAAAGATTATTTATCGTTGCTTGGAGTAATTTCTTTGTCCCTGATATAACGTCGTTTACAAGTATAACCAATTAGTTTAACTCTTTAAGATCATTGGCAAATACAGGATTGGTTATATTAACATGGAATCTCCATTAGGCAATATGTGACAAGTGAGGCTTGCTCAGTTGGTAAGCACCTCCACTTATGACCGTTAGGTCCTGGATTCGAGTCACGCTGGAGAGAAAGTGTGGAAACACTATAGATCCTCCTAATTTGGGATGAGTTTAAAAAAAAAAAATAGGCAATATGTCAAAAGAAATAACAATAATTTAACTTTCCCACTATAAAAAGTATATTTGTATATGTAGATGCCATTTCACATGCTTCTCGTGATCTTCATTATTGGTATGCCTTTAGAGGGATTTAAACAATTAATTAGGCGTTATGGTATATATGCTTATTCTCTATATCTTTCCTGAAACACAAAGTGTTTTTTTTCACGGCGTGCATTAATCAGTATAAAGAACTTGGAGTTCTCAAATGCTGTTTCCATATACTAACCCTACTCAATAAATTAAAATGAGTGAAAGGAATATGGAAGCTTCTGTGTTTTTGAGTGACAAAATGATACCCGTCCATGATGGTGGATTTTCCTTTGAATTAATCATCAAGTTCTTCCTAACTCTTGAAGGAAAAGAATTAATTTAGCGGAATGAAAATGATGTGATGCTCTCATCCTGTCCATTTCTAGATATTTTTACCGATCATCTTGGGACCACTCGGAGCAAGCTTAATTAGGAATTAATATCTAAGTAGGATAAGATGCGGGAAGCAAGATTGCGATATTAAAGGTGTGAAGAAGCACATGCATTGATGCTCCAATGAAGAGGTGTGAGAGATTGGTCATAGTGAGCCTGAGGATAGGTAAATATATGCCAAAGAAATATAGCGGAGAGGTGATTAGGCAGGACACAGTGCAACTTTAGCTTACCGAGGACATAACCCTTGATAGGAGGGTGTGTGAGTCGAGAATTAGGGTAGATAATTAGTAGATAGCCGAGCGTCTCTTTTCCCATAAAAGTAGTATTAATATTATTTTCGTATTTTCCTATTCTTAGATTTCTATTGGTACCTATTGTTTCTTTCACGTCGGTCGTTATTCCTACCTTGTGAAGGCAGGGGTAAGATCCGTCAAAATCCATTCGTGGGATTATATTGAATTTTTGTTTTTATTATTGCGATTAATAGTGTATATTCCGGTTAAAAAGTTACCAGCAATATTTATTCAGTTCCTCTTTATTTACGGGGGGGGGGGGGGGGGGGGTGCCTGAGGTGGCGGTGGGATTAAGAGTTGAGAAAAAAAGATTAAACTTTTATATTATGAAATGGTGGAAACATAGTACATTATTAATTTTGAATGCACCCAGACACAATTCATAATGAACCAGTCATGCTGTCCTTTGCAGCTGCTCAAAATTGCAAATTACCAATCATAAAAGAAAAAAGAAAAAAAAGAAAAAAAAGAAAGCTGTGTTGGAACTGGAGAGATTATATGCTATAGTTCATTGATACCTTAGCGTAAGATATAATTCCGGAATTTATAATACAAACTTCAGTGTGGATGTTAAGTTTCACTAGTGTCACACCTCCTTTTGGCGCGTCGCGGGGGTGCGAGGGAGTTTTTCCAATTAAAGGACAATCGAAATGGGATTATTATTAAAAGAATCAGAGTCGCCACTTGGGAGATTTATGGTGTCCCAAGTCACCGGTTGAATCCCGAA
>MU702781.1:210005-229926 GCA_026770625.1 Nicotiana glauca | reverse complement strand
GAAAGTTATAGATGTACTTTAATACATGTAATACTCAAAAGCTTGTTCAAGTTCATGAATAAAAACTTGTCAAAGTTGTTTCATACAAAACATGTGTATTCCTATTTCTTTCATCGTATTATGACACCATTATGAAGTTGAGACGCCTTCTTCATTAAGTGTCGATATATGAAAAGGGACCTTTTTAATAAATCTCATGTTAATAACTCATGAGAAGAATCATAAAGCATTTTCAAAGGATAAAAATGCTAAACTATTATGTAAGTCCTAAATAAATAAATAGGCAAGAATAGAACATATTGAAGTACCAAGAAAACTTCATAAAAAAGACTAAGTAAAACTTAGTCAAGCAAAATGTTTTTACAAGTGCCCCATTATAATAACTGGGAACTTAACCAAAAAATCCCTTAAAAAGGGTAAGGGATAAAAGCACCAATTAATAAAAAAAAACAACCAAGGAGTAAAATATTCAACTTGTCACTAAAAGGGTTTGGAACTTCTGAAGTTGCAATGGCAACTTCACTTTCAGAAGCAGCTATAAGCACGGTAGCAATTTCTAAGGAAGTAGCGGCAGTTGGGCTTGAAGTGTTAAAGTCACCGAGGGAAGCAAGAGTCACGGGAGCTTCAGCTTCCACGGACTGTATCAGTGAAGTTTTTCCCTCGGGAGCTGGAATTGTAGCATTTTCAACATCAACAGAAGCGGCTCCTTCATTTAAAGGTTCCTCAGTCATGAGAGTTTCATTTGCTGGAGAAGGAAAGTCAAGCGGTTGTTGAGTCATTTCAATGGTTCTCAAAACCTTGGCCAATTCCGATTCTAAATCAAAGTTTTTTTTGATTGGCCTCAGTTAAGGCATCACAGCGGGAGTTTAGAAAGGCCCAGCTCACCTCTGTAGTAAATTTCTCCTCAAGAAGCTCATAATCCTTTTCCCACGACGCAAGATCATTTTTTAACATTTGATTTTCAGCCAGAGTGGAATCAAGGGTAGCTTCAAGGGAGGCACGAGAATTCTCTAAGGCACGAACCTTATCAGAGGAAGTTTGCAAGTCAGCCTGAGCCTGAGACAAGTTTTGAACTAGCTCTCCTGCGTACTCTTCTTTCTTGCTCAACAATACCTTAAGTTCTCTAATCTCTTCACTTGACTTTGATAATTGTTCAGAAAGTGAGCACTCCAAAAGCTCCATATCTTTTTCAAACTGGCTTAAAGAAGCCTTAGAAACTGCTATCTCAGAAGTCAAACCACGCTTTTGCTGCTCCAAGTGATTTTTACTTTCTTGTAATTCCTCTATGATTCTCTGAGCATTCTCAAACTGCTCTTTCCAATTAGTTGCTTCTAATTGGGCTCCCATAGCTATTTCCTTAGCCTCGTGGATAGCCTTATCAGACTCACGGGTTTTCTTTTCCAAAAGGGAGATCCTTCCCATCAACTCAGTACCAATAAGATTAGCCGACGAGGGAAAGGCAACAAATGTGAGAATTAAGAGAGATAAATATAAAGAAAAAATTTGTTAATTAAAGGATAAATACCTTCAAAGTAGAATGAACTATGTCATTCATCAGAGTCAAACAGCTGTGGCTCTTCATCTTATTCTTCTCAATATCTCCAATCAATGGCTCAAGCCACACATCTGCTCCGCCTGACTTCCTTAAGAGGATGTGATTAGTAGGAACCTCAAGGGTAACGCTCCTTATAGTCAAACCTTTACTACTGGAACCCTCCTCTGCGTATTGAACGGAGGAAGGGGGAGCAATAGAAGGAGGAACAGCAGAAGAGGTAAAAATAGTAGTAATCAAAGGAGTCGAGGCAGGTAATGGAGTAGAAACTGGCAAATAGGCAGGAACAAACAAAGTGGGTAAGGAAACACTTGCAATTAGAGAAGGATCAGACAAAACAGGAACGGAAGATGAAAGAGGAATTTCATCTAAAACCAGACCTAATTCACCACTTTCGAAGCCCTCACTAAAGAGGTGATGAGTGGATTCAGGGGTGTTCCTTGGAATGGTTTCTTCATCAGAGGTAATAGTAACGAGTTCAGAGATACGAGCAGGAGAAATTTCAGTTTCATCCTCAGAAACAATGCGCCTCCTGGTTCTAGGACGAATTGTCAAAGAGGAATCTTCATCTTCATCAATGTCAGAATCCTCTTCAACCACCTTCCTCTTTGACAGCGTGACTTGAGTTATTTCCAAAGCAAGAGGAGTACTGGAGGAAGCTCGGAGGGTGATATCTACTTAAGCTGACATCCCTCGAATAGCAAATCCTGACAATAAGAAGCATAAAAAGTTTTAAAAAAAAAATTACACACGAGAAGCAAAAAGGGATGTATACCGTGAGTTTTCACTTTCCAACCATGTTGGTTGGAAATAGATTTCCAAGTTCGTGCCTCCATAGGCACGACTTTCAAGACAACATCTACCCAACCACGGAAATTAGGAACGGGTTTCACATCTCCCATGGTTGCTATGAAAAAGCAAAGAAATAATAATAAAATTAGAAAAGAAGTTGAAACAACGAAAGCAGATACGACAATGAAGAAAATACTTACGTGCAAAGTTCCATTTCTCAGGAAAAGGAATATTCAATTCACCCACCAAATCAATTGTGGGAACAACAACAAACTGGGTGTACTAGCCACGGTCACTAATATCTTCCGGGTTGACTAAAACCCTCTTACTTCTTGCAGATAAGGTAAAAACACCGTTGCGGAATAACTTGGGGTGATAAAGGTGAATTAGATGAGGGAAAGTAAAGTCAACATTAGCTTTGGTTGTCATATACCTCAAACAAGCTACTGCTCTCCATACGAGGGGGCCAACTTGAGCCAAACAAATTTTGAAAAAATGACAGAAATCAAGTATGACTGGGTCAATAGCAGGAATAAATCCCAAAGTAAAGGGATAAGTGTAAAATAAAGAAAAGCCAACCCTATAAGAAGATATTCTTTGGTATAGGGTAGAAATAACTATGTGGGTGTCATCTCTCCAACGACAGTCTCTTCGAATAATTTGAATCAAAGGTTCAGTAATTAAAGAGGGATATTTATCAGCTCTCTCTAATTTAATCACTTGCTCACGAAGGGATTCTTTGTCATGTACCAAATATAAATCCGTTGGCACAATTTCTTCAACCAGAGGCTCTTGGTTAGATTAAGAAGGTTCTTTGCCCTTAGAAGATGGTCTGTTAGAAAGAGAACCTCTAGAGATATTGCCAGGACTAGAAGAAGGAGTGATGGAACCAGAGGTACCACCACAAACCGACCCTGTACCATGAAGCATACCTCCTCTACCTCTTCTATGTCTAGCAGGGGCATTGGGGAAACTATCAAGAATTGGTACTTTTTAGGGTTAGGGTTCGAAGACAACATATTGAGAAGATATGAACAAAAGGTATGAACCGAAGAAGAAGTGAACGAGAGCAAATAGCAAGTAATTTGGTATAAAGCTTGTGAAGAAGAAAACGAAGGAGAAAGGGGGCAAGTTTATATATAAACTCGACCGTTGATAATTAAGAAGTGTAATGATGGAAATCCTATAATAAAGGCAACTATCACTTCGTGAATAGTGGAGTTAAGGAAGCCTTAGAAAAAGGCTGCAAAATATCAGAACTAATGATAAGGTGACACGTATATGGTGTATTAAATAGAAGAGACAATTGAAGTGTCGGCACTGTCATAGCATTAAGTATGGCAAAAATTCTCTTTTTAATGAAGATCTACTTCCCAAATACTTAATTGATAAATAAATGGAAAGTGGGGGGACTATCTGTATTGGGAAAAAACTGAATTTATATTGAAGGTGACGTGGCATGACACGTGAACTGGTCAAATGGTCAAAATATGATGATCAGTTAAGTGGCACAGGCGATATCAGATACGAGAAAAAGAAAGTTAAATAGGCACGGGATGCTATTCAAATGATACGAGTCTCGTATCTATTTAACTTAATTCAAGCCAGGAGGTTAGAAGGAATTGAAGATATGAATCTGATGGCATAAAGGATTCTAAATTCAGTATTGAATATCAAATACGTTAGCGAATCAGTATTGAATAGGAATGACTGTGTAACGATTCATTTAATGTCATTTAATGCTCATAATTGCCTCTTTAGGGCTAAGACGTTATACCTTTTCTTAGAAAAGGAATCAACTATAAAAGGGGGAGATCTTAGCATTTGTAAGGACACGAAATATCATTGATATTACACTGGAATACAAACTTATTTACTGCTTTATTATTCTTAAAAGTCTCTTATTCTTTTCATCTCCTGATTATCAGTAACCCAATTTTTCTCTTAATTTCTAGTTTTAACCGAAATTCTATTTTTTGGTTAAACAATATCAAGACTCACTTACTTGCATATATTAAAGATATTCATACAAGTTATAACAGTAAACTATGTTATTTAAGATTGCATAACAGAAAAGAAACTACAAATATAAACAAAATTCTGTTATACATATGATATAGCATTGAACTATCATATATGAAACAAAACTTCACTGAGAAAATAAGAATAAAGTCTAAGGCACTGTTATTTATTTCATTTATAAAAAACACACAACTAAAATAAAAAGGCATCGCCTATATCTATCCAGACATATGCTCCTATATTGCAATTTGGATATTTTCATAATCAACATAAAAAAATTGTTCAAATTCTTGTTGCTAGTATGACTCGGTCTCATATACTTCTTCTTCATCAACCTCTCCCAGATCAATCTCTCCCGTGTCAAATAAATCTCTTGGCTTTAGATGTACAGCCACACTCCATCCGTCATCATTTTCATCATCAACATAGTAAATCATATTTGCTTGAGATACTTCAATGTAAGGATCATGATCCTCACGATCACTGGTGTGAATCAATTTAGAAAAATTGACACAATTAAAATTCCAAACATCTCTTTTGAACCCCCTATCCTGAGTAGTGTCAGTCCACAAGCATTTGAAGAGCAAAACCTTGGACCAGCCATAATAATTAAGTACAATAATATCCTCCAGCTTCCCGTAATATGGCAAGTCTACTTGCCTCACATTTCTATCAGCAACAAGAAGTGTTAGAAATAAGAAAAAACTCCACTATTTTGAGTTTGCAATCCTTGTTCTCTAGACAAAATTCGAAATTTGAATCCATTAACGTTATAAGCCGTGAATTTTCTTGCACTTGGCACTGGACCTTGTGCTAAGAACTTCATATCATCAGATATTGTGTTTGCTATATCCGGATTCATAATCTAAATATAAAAAATAATTCCGTCAAAACTTATAAATTAAAATAAGAAATCTACAAAAACACATTCTAATACTATTCACTCACTCGCTTTGGGAACCAATCAGAGAACTTTTTAGTAACTCTTCTCTCTACCTCTGTTGTTGAAGGTTTTCGCCCTCTTGAACTCCTTTTGATGTGTTGCCTAAATTCACTAAAGAAGCGTTATACGTATTAATTAAATTCACTTTACTCTAAAACTTCTTTCATCGATCAAATAATATTAAATTTCTTACTCAATAAATGGCTTCACTGCAGCACAATTGAGTAACACATAGCGATGAGCTTAACACAATTGAGAATGTTGTGGAGCCCCCAACAGGTTTACCTTGTTGAGGGAACATAGATTACTTTTTAGAAGCCTTGCTATGATTTGGTTCATCAATACACGCTTAGGCCTATTTACTCTTGACTCAATATCCTCAAAATATCGAGAACAAAGAGTTAGAGCTTCTTCAACTATGTGACTTTCAGCTATAGAACCTTCTGCTTGTGCTTTATTTCCTACCAGGGACTTTAAATGACCTAAGAATCTAGAACAAAAAAGGCATCGTATTAGAAAAAGAATTTACATTGAAACAATATTACAAGATCGATTCAAATAATGTCAAAAAAGAAGTTGTACCTTTCAACAAAATACATCCACTAATAATGTACTGGGCCACCTTGTCTTACTTCATCCACTAGATGGACAGTTAAGTGTACCATTACAGTAAAAAATAATGGAGGGAACAACATCTCCATGTGGGAAAGAGTGATTACAATCCGATCTTGTAGCTTTTCTAGGTCCGAGAGGCTCAAGATTTTTAGACAAAGATGTCTAAAAAAGGAAGAAAACTCTACCAAAACTGCAACAACGTGATTTGGAAGCACATTACGAATTGCAATCGACAACAATTTTCCATAATGATGTGACAGCCATGGAGTTTTAATCCAAATATTCATTTTTGATCCAGATCAATACAACGAGATATATTACTTGTGTAACCATCTGGCATTGAGACATTCTTTAAGTTTATAGGAAAGATACTTTCTTCTCTTTTGGAATTGTAAAAGCAGCAAGCCGATAATCATCTTTCTCGTCTGGCCAAAGATCATGCCTTACACCCATATCTCGTAGATCTTTTCGAGCCTTAACATGATCCTTTGATTTTTCTTTATCATTTAGTAAAGAATATATAATTTTATCAAACACATTCTTTTTAATATGCATAGGGTCTAAATTATGGCGTAATGAGTTGAATTTCCAATATGGAAGACTGAAGAATATGCTTTTTTTTCTCCATTTCTGAGTTACATCTTTCCCAACAATCTTTTGCCTATTTCTTTTTCTTTTATCATTCAACTCCACTGCTTTTCGAAATGTGATATCAATATCTTTTACTTGTTGTAAAATGTCGGACCCAGATAACTTATTTGGGGGGAGGGGGGGCTCTCTTCCACATTTCTATCAAAGCTAAGCTTTATCAATCTAAATTTGTGATTTCTTGCCAAAAATCGACGATGGCCAATAAAGCACCACTTTCTACTATGCCGAGGTCGATAAGGTTCTATATCAAAATTATAAGAGGGACATGCAAAACCGGTATGTGTGTTCCAATGAGATAAAATATTAAGTCCAGAAAAATCACTGACTATCCACATAAGAGTTGCTCGCATTCTAAATATTTCATCCTTTGTTGAATGAAAAGTTTCCACACCTTCACTCCACAACTCATTAAACTCCTTAATAAGGGGTTGCATGTATAAATCTATATTATTCCCCGCCGTACGTGGACTTGGAATGATCATTGAGAGGATAAAATTTGGTTGCTTCATGCACAACCAAGGTGGAAGATTGTATAGAAGCAAAATCACAGGCAAAATGCTATAATTAGTACTCATCATCCCAAAAGGGTTAAAACCATCACTAGCTAGGCCTAATCGAACATTTCCAGGATCAGAAGAAAATTCAGAAAACGTTGTATCAAGCCTCTTCCATGCCTCACCGTCTCTAGGATGCCTTATGATTCAATCTTTGTTACCACCCTCTGCATGCCATCTCATATACTCTTCTATCTTAGAATACATGAACAATCTTTGTAACCTTGATTTTAATGGAAAGTAACACAAAACTTTTGCAGGCTTCTTCTTTTGCTTCTTAGTTGTAGCAGACTACTTCTTCTTACTTGAAGTAGACACAACATTTTTATTGCTTTTCTTATCAGGCTTCCACCTAGAAGTGTGACAATACTTGCATGTTTTCTCATCAATATCATCTTTCCAGTATAACATACAGTCATTCGGACAAGCATCAATCATAACATAATCAAGATACAACTTATTTATTGTATTGTTGGCCTCATAAAAAGAATTAGGGATTTTTGCAATTTTAAATGCATCCCTAAATAGATCTAGTATGATAGTCATCCCCTTGTCACTCAACCTAGACAAGAACTTTATGTGATATAAATTTAATAAAAACTCTAACTTTGAGTACTTGGACCCTTCGTACAATTCTTGATTTTCATCTCTAAGCAAGTTAAAAAAGTTTTTGTTTTATGAAGCTGGCATTCCGTTTAATATTGCTTGTTCTCCCACTACTTGTGATGGACCCACATCAACGCTCTCATATCTTAAGCCCCCAAATGCTTTATTAATCGATAATTCTATAGGATTTTCAGGAGGTACTGTATCATGGGTAACTTCTATACTATTAGAACTGTGCACCACATCCATTTCCCCATGCATAACACAAGTGACATAATTTTTAGGGAATGATTTGCAGACCAAATGGTCAAATACTATATCTTTAGTCTTCCACTTTCTAAAGCAATATTTAGGACATGGACATTTTATGCTATCTCTTGTAGCTCCATTATTAAATGCAAACTCTATAAATTGATTCAAACCAAGTAAATATTCTGGGGTGTGCCTCGACATTCTAATCCAAGACTTATCCATTGAAAAAATAGATTAGTGTGAAACAATATCACCTACAAGATTTTCAAAGTTATAAGATTAAAGAAATATTTAACACTTTATAAGACAACAAAAAGTAAAGGTAACCAAAAGCTAACCAACAACAAAAGTAATTAACAGAAAAAGTTGTGATATTATCTAGATGAGAATTGAAATTGGTCATCTTCTAAGTAACATACCAAATGCAACAACTTTTCTTCTGTTAAGATGTAGTACTCAAGTAGCTAGTTATAAGAGAAGGAACATGAATCAAATGAACCATCTCGTGCATAATTTTAATGCAACAGTTTTTCTTCAGCTATAAGGGATGGATCATGAATTAAATGAGCCGTTTTCTTCAGGTCTGAATTTTGAACTACCACAACTTAAATTTTATACCTGAAAGTCAGAAGTTAGGGTTTGTTAGAGGCTACTTCCGCTTGCAGGTCTAAATTTGAACTGTGTTCAAACTTTAGACTCGAAGGTCTGAAGTTTGATTCAGAGGTGACTACACTTTAAAAGAGGGAGATTCTTTTTGGACAATTGTTAGAATATATGTTTGCTAAGCAACATTGTCCCCAAATCAGTGATCTAAGCAACAAAATGATCTAGGGGAGAAAGAGTTTTGCACACAGTGGTAATTAAACATCCCACTGTATCTATGAAATATTAAAGCAAAGAAAAGAAGATGTTGCACATGCCATGGCAAAAATTAGGCATACCAGTATAGTAATTAAAGAAATAATGGAGAAAAAGCTAACCAAAACTGAAAAATACAGCGGCAAATCAATTTATTTTACTGAAAAATACAGCGACAGAACATGAAAGAAGCGACGAAGAAGTAATGTGTTCTTAAAGTACTAGTAAGGCAATAAAGCAGATTGCATGCCAGAAAATTCTAGGTTTATTGAGAAATCAAGCTAATAAATTGCATATAATCAACATAGAAACCCCAAATCAATCAAAAAACTCCAAATAAATAGGGAAACCTCAAATCCAATAGAGAATACCCAAAATAACACAAAAATAAAGTGAAAACCCATACGTAATTTACAAAATACAAAAATACCTGGTTACACAAAATCGAAATTTGAGAAGATGAAAGACAAATTGCAAATAAAGTGAAGAACACCATGGATTTTCTAGCCAAAAATCCACACTACGACTGAAGAACACCGGTAATTTGGTGAGAAGGCATCGATTCACAGTCCAATTTGGCGAGAGAGAGAGAGAGAGAGAGAGAGGCAGTCGCTTGGAGACTGTAGAGAGAGAGTGAGAGAGACGGAAAAAAGATTTTGGTCTAAAGGTTTTGGCCCTAAAAGGTTTTGGCGGATAAAAAAATAGGAAAAATAAAAATATAGTGGGAAAAATTAAAAGCTTGGCGCTCTATTGCTTTTAGTGCAGCAGATCCCCCAAATTATAATTAATTGCGTCAGTTAGAGATAAAGTCCCACAATTTGATACAATTTGCGACAGTTATCGGTGACCGCCGCTAATTAACTGCCTCAATTTGACTATTTTGTTTAGTGATATTTTTTGTTTTTTCATAATAATTTTATTATATGTAGGTCAATTGACCAAACAACTTTTAAAGGATTGTCTCTTTTCATATGTTTGTTTGTGTCTAATTTATGGTCATTAAAGTTGTATTTGTTGGCTTTCCCATGGACGATTTTATTTCGATCCCAACTCAAAATACTTCGATTTAGATTACAATATGATCATCAAGTTAGCATTCTGGAAAATCCTTGGCGTTCCTCAGGCAATAGTCATAGGTCATGTGTTTTTTCCTCACATCTTCATATAGCTGCTGTTGTTTTGGGCTAAGCTTCCAGTAATTGATTCTATTCCAATAATAGCTATTTCTGTAGCAGTATTGAGGGTTTGATTGTTGATATTGGCATCCATTAATTGAAAATTCGCGAAAATAAGCTGTGAAGGGTCCTTGGTTCCAGTCAACTTGTCCAACCCAAGCTGTTGCATTCCATATTGTTGCTTCTATGTGCATTTTGTTTGATGGATAGTTCACTCCAAGATTAGTATTGTTCTTGAAAACTCTTATGGGAATATCATCCACAAAGAACCTTGAGAGAATTAAGTGAAAAACTGTTATTATTTTCTCATTTTACTACAGATAGTTTCAAATTTGATAGAATAAAAATGCTAATCGATATAAAACATAGTATACGTCATTTGATTGATGATTATTTTTTATACATGTCGCAAGTAATGTCTATCATGGGCGAAAGGTAATGAGTACAAATGGTATACGTATAATACGTGAGGCGAAAAAGAAATAAAGAATGTGTGTACGTAATGCATGAATTATACGTATTCATTTCAAGCTTACGTTAACTTCATCGATTACCTTAAAGTTCGAGGTAAGATGCTCGATTTCTTAACTATACGAAATCCTCAGGGAAGGCGTCTGTACTCAAACTTTCTCCCATTTCGTTTGGTTGTTGAGCTCATTTTTATCTATATATAGTGTTGTTTCATTTGGATTATTTTCTCAAAAGAATTGCAGAATGCAGATGATACATAATTGTTTTAAATGGAGCATTATAAAACAACAGCCCAGTATAATCCCACTTAGTGGGGTCTGGGGAGGGTAGTGTGTACGCAGACCTTACCCCTACTCTGGGGTAGAGAGACTGTTTCCAAATAGAAACCCGGCATCCTTCCCTCCAAGAACTTCCCACCTTGCTCTTGGGGAGAATCGAACTCACAACCTCTCGACTGGAAGTGGGGGTTGCTTACCATCAGAGCAACCCCTCTTGTCAACATATCAAATCATCGGGCACGTATATATGATGATACTTAATTAAGAAGATATACCTAATTCCATATATATATATATGTGTGTGTGTGTCATTGTTCAGTTTTAGACAACTATATCAGCAAAATTTCCTGCTCTCAAGGTAAAAATTAATTTTAAAAAAAGTAAATATGCAAAAAAAATTTAAAAAATTATATGAGTTTGTTACTTACACAATTTGATACTGATTCCAAAGAATTCCATATGTGTGAAAATCAGCTGTAGGATCAAACCAGAGATTAAACTGTTGCTCCCTATGCCCTTCATCATTTGCAAAGACATTTGTATTTAATGTATATTTGCCATCTCCTCCAAAGAACTCAAAATCAACCTCATCATGCTTGGGTCTTGCTGGTTCATTAACTTCCTTTGACATTAACTGCAAATAAACAACCAAATACCAATGGATTAAACAAACACAATGGCTACTATATATCTCCTTAGTATTGTATTTAAACTTATATATTCTACTTTAGTCAAATTGAAAGTGCACAACAAAAATCAAACAAACGTCTTGTTTTCTCTTTTATAGTATATACATCTCATTTTTTTCTCGAGGGTCTACTGGAAATAACCTTTCTACATTCACCGTAGGGTTAAAGTCTGTTTACTATCTACCCTTCCCATACCTCACTTATTGGGACTATACTAGATTTTTTTTTTTTTTTTGTTGTTGTTGTTGTATAGTATATACATATGTGTGATGTGTTATACTTCTTCATAACTAATAGGTCAAATTTAATGACATGTTTAGGATTGCTATGCACCATGAAAATTTATTTAATATCATCCAAGTTATAAAAATTTATTTAATATCATCCAAAGTAGAAAAAATGTTACGAAGTGTATATCATAATTAGATGTTAATAAGAAAGTATAAGATCATACATAGAATGTTGTTATAACTCCTTTACTATTCTTCTTTGGTAACTTTAACTTGATCCAAAAATCTCCAGACCCAAAATTTTGTTTTGAACTAAATCCAGCACCTGAATTTGTCAAATAAATCATGCATATTGTTATACTACTGTGTATGGAGATGATTCTTATAAAATATAAGACAGTAATTAGAAATATTAGAGTGAACCTGAATATTGATCAATAAATAGCTGAACTTCTTTTCCCTCGTTAGAAATTTTTAGATGGTTACCTCCCCATATCTGATAATATGTCTGGTTAAAGGGAATTTCATCTGCATTACCATTGCTTGCATATTGAGTAGCAATAAGGAAGAGAGTAATTAAGAGACCAGCTGGAAAGTGAAACATTGTAAGAAGAATAAAAAGAGTAAAGAAACAAATTTATTTGGTTTTGTTGAATGACTGAAATGAAGTAAAGTTAGGTTACATATATAGAGGGTGAAAAACATCAGCAATCTTGATGATTTTTCCACTATTAGTATTGGATTTATGACAAACTTTCAGTACAAAAAAAATGATAATTATAGGGAGTAAAAAGTATGTACACGCACTTAATTAAATCATAGTAGGGAAAACTAGCCATGGAAAATTATGTCTATATGTTTTTTTTAATAGGTTAGTGGTATCGATGAGAATCTTCCGCATAATATTGGTGAATTTGTTCTCATTGTGCTTGTTTTCCCTTTCCCTTTCCTAATCCATCCCCAGTGTAATAGATTTTTTTTTTTAAATAACAGAAACCGTTTATATAAATTAAGAAGGTAATGATTTTAAATTCATAATGCTGGAAAAAATCGACCCATGTATCAGATAAAACTATATATAGTGCTAACACATATTTTTGTACATCAAATAACTATAATCGCAGTAATATTGTTTAGGAAAATAGACGACCGTCGTAACCTTAGAATCATAGCTTTTTCTGATTTCCTACAAAAGAAATTACAGAAAAGTATATTAAAAGTGATCCTCGGAAGACAATGAAATAGTGCATAATATTTTCTTTGCCGTATAGAAAGGACTAGTTTCTATAATTAGAAAACTATAGTAGGAATTTCATAATTTGTTATAACTACATAGTCCTATATAGAAAGGGCCTAACCTAAAAGACTTTGTGGAAACCGGCATATAAATGAATTAAGAAAAAGTTATACGTATATAAACCGGCTAAGAGTAAATTCTTTTTTATAAGATTACATAAATCACATTAACCAATTCATCAAGCAAGACGAACATTCATAAAACTTCACTTAGCAATCATATTACAATCTCTCTTCCTCTACATGCAATTCAGAGTTGCAACCTTTCTGATGATATTCTCTTTAATTCCTTTTTAAGCAACTTGTGACGGACACGAAATACAACTATATTAAGAGAAGGTAAGATGTGTAAGTTATACCACGCTATATATATTTACAGAAAGGAGAGAATCATTTCCTTATTAATCGAAAATAAATTAAATAGCACATTAAATGTTGTACAAAAATAGAGGGATCGGAATTCAATTAGTGATTCAATTTAAGTATCTCTGCATGATAGACCTTAACAGAAAACTAAAAAGTAACGATAGTTACGGGTTCAAATCTCGTCTTCGCAACATTTTGTTTTGTCAAACCACATGAAAATCTTTATATGGAATATCAAAAAGATCTTTAAAATCGAGAAGCACAGAGAGGCGAAAGATTAAATGGAGTAACATTTCGATATGGATATGACATAGGGGATAAAATCATAATTATAGTAATAAAAATTAAAGAAATTGCGATACTAAAAGCATTTTGCACACCAAGTTGGTTCTCCATAATAGATAGTTGTGGGGTATTGTGACTTTTAGCCCATGCCAGAAATTATTTATATTTGTTAGCTGAAAAAATATATAAAATTTATGTAATGTTCGTATATAACATACATAATATATACATATACAAAAATATATAAATTTTATATATTTTTTCGGCTATTATTATTGCAGCAACTATACAGTGTCATTTTTACATATTCTATTTTATCACAACAAACGGCCAAAATACTATGATTCCTTCCAATCTCTATACAAAATGGAAAAAATAGATTCCTTCTAGGTCACACGATCGTTCCGATAAACACTATCATATTCTTAAGATTATACGTCGTGGGCAATGAGGTTGGAAAGTAACACGCAAAAATTTAATGAATGGGGTTTGCAGATGGGGGTGAATTTGCAATTGAAACTTACCTATGTAAGGTGATTTTGGTAGATAAGAAAAGTAATACTCCCTCCGTTTCATATTAAATGAGGTATTTCCCTTTTTAGTCTGTTCCAAAATAAATGACACATTTCTAAATTTGTAAATAATTCAACTTTAAACTCCTCATTTTACCCATTTTACCCTTAATGAGAAGCTTTTATAACTACACAAAAGTCATGGCTCCACAAAACTTTACCCCTTAAGCTTTTAAGACCACAAATTTTAAAAATCTTTCTTTTTTTCCTTAAATTTCTTGTCGAGTCAAACTACCTTATTTAATTTGAAACGGAGGAAGTATATTATAGGGACATCTCTTTTTTTTTTTGGGGGTTCGTATAGAGGTTCTAGAGTAATATCATACTGTTAGAATATCCATATTTATATACTATTCATATATTCATATATATATAGTCTTGAACGATCATTACTCTTAAGTTATTTTCTGCAGTTGAGTTTGGTTTAACGTCCATTTTTTTCAACACGAAATTAAAGACAGAACATCCCTAATGTTGAATGTCAACATTATGTTACTCTATATTTCAAAGGATTAGTCCTGAGTGTGCATAAGGTGAGAGGGTACTGTAGAGTATCGATTTTTTCCTTTTTCTTGACAATAGAGTATCTTAATGACAAAATCAAATTTGATAGAAGACGCGTGCAAGTATACGCGGTCGTCAAGTAATAAAGTGACTAAAAGTCGGATGTCGAACCCATGAGTACTTATGATCAACTATTAACTAAATTAGACTATCCTGATTATCTAAACAAGAATTAAACCTAGAAATATTTGGTTCTAAACTAATAAAATAAAGAATATAAATAATGAACTTTTAACATAGAGAAAGAGCAGATATTTATGATATGAATGTAATGAAAACGATCTAGGGTTATATCGGCTATCTAACATTCCTATTGTATTCTTCAATTGAATTGACTAACTAATTTATCTAGTTTATTGGTTGATATGGTTAATATTGCTCATAAGAATCTGTCGAGTTCTTACTCGCCTATTCAAGCTAACCTAACGCCTATATGTCTATGGAGTTAGAATCAACAAGAACGCATTTATAATTCCTGTAAATCAACCAAGCAAGACAATTAGGTATATGTCTATCCTAACCGCGAATCCGTTCTCCGATGCCCAGTTTCAAGAACTTGCTCTACTCAATCCTATTTGCAATCTAGAATTTCCACTTTCGAGTTTAACTCTAGATTCGTAGATAGTATTCAATTGGTGATCAAGCAATCAAATAATTAAGTCCAGGATTGAATAAATAAACCAATATGATAAACTAAGAAATCAAAATCAATATCCGAATAACAATAGCCATGAAAGAACCACAACCCTAGAACGTGAAGTTTAGATCCACATAGACATGGTAGCAAAACAATAAATCATACAAAGAAACATAAAAAGACTAAGTTGGTGGAAGAAAAGATAAAACCCGGCCTCCACGGCGGTTCTCTGCTTGTGTTTTCCTCTCAAAAACGTCCTCAACTCCCAAAATACCGTTTTTTCATGTTTATATACCACGCGGGGTTGGGCCCAAAAAATTATACCTTCTCCAATGTGAAAAAGAACATTTTTCCCGGGTTTGACTAGCGCGGTCGCGCATCTGGGCGCGCTAATAGCCGCGCTAGTTGGACCACTTTCTATCCTGGGCGCACTAAAACTAGCGTGATCACGCATCTGGGTGCTCACTTTTCACCCTGTTCCGTTTCGAATTTTGGATAAACATTAAACATGAAAGTTGTAGCCTTTTAAGTTAGATTTCCTACCATATATTGTGGAGCCCAAATGAAATTTTGAGTAAAATGTGTATTTTACTAGACAGTGCGCAATGTGCCTGCTCGATTCTTCGTTCGCTCTAATTATCATCCGTTGACCCCCAAACGTGATCCTGGCTTAATTCCTTGAGCTTTTACTCAGATTTCAAAGCTCCAAATCACTTGAATTCATTCCATAACATCTATATAGCTTGGAATCACTCCTACAAGACATAAAACACACCATTAGTGCAAGACACTAGCGATTAAAGCTCAAACTCAATCAAAGTGCAGTAAATTTGAGTGTAATAATCGACTAAAATACGTAATTATAGCCCATCATCAATACCCCACACTTAAATCATTGCTCGTCCTCGAGAAATCAAGCTAAACTTTTTATAGACACAACCTTTTTATACAATTCTCCTAACTCATCACACCAAGAATATTTAAAATAGACTAAGCACAAAAGTGTAACATCTTCACCTCAAAATTTGACTCACAAGTACCACACATTATTCACAACTCACCTACTTGCTCTAACATAGAGGTCACTGATACTACCTTTCATTCATGAATCAAGTTCCCTCACACAATAAAAGAGAGTAGTTCCACGCAATAAAATTTAAGAACACTTAGGAACTCAAAGATTGAAAGAATTCACTCACTCTCAGAAATAATATTCATATGCCACAAAAGATGTACCATAAGCTTGCCCATAGTGTACTACTCCACTAATCGAGCTCATTCAATCTAGGATCAATTAGGACTTTTTTTGGTTATAATGTAGACTATGGGACGGGTAGGATACATTTAGATATAAGTGACTACACCTCCCTAAGCACTTTAATACATACATTTTAACATTTAAACCACATACTTATGTCAAACCAAAACTCCGCCTTCACATCAATGTAAATTACCTCATTCTTCTTTAAGCACACTCACATGAAGAGCCACCACTTATCTTTTTTTTCTTCACAATAATCCAACTATTTTTTTTTCTTTTTCAATTCAAGTGGCTCTTACTTTTTCAAAACAGTGCACCTTTCTCCTTATTCAATTAGTTCCACTCAAAAGCCAAACCAACCACCCCACACTTTAACTTTTACAAAGTTCATAACAATTCAAGTGCTCATGAGAGGTGAAAAGGTTTAAATAGATGGTTAATTCAAACAAATGGGTAGGCTTGCAATGTGGTTGCCAAAGAATAAGGATTATAGGTTCAAAGAGGTTAACTACAATACATAATAATTAGGCGGGTAACTGTGAGCAAGTGATTTTTTCCCTAAGAAAATTATTCCTAAAAATCCAAACAAAATGATTTTTTTTCTTTATTTTTATAATTTTTATATTTTGGTGTCATTTTTCTGATAATTGTTGCATTTTTTGTAAAAATTGGTTGCATAATAATTCATATTAAAGATAAAAAAATATGCACTTGCATTAGGATTTTAATTTCACAATTTTTAGTACTAAATAGGTATTTTACAAATTTAAAGAAAATCACAAAAAATAGCTCACTTTCGCATTTTATTATTTTAATTGGAAATTGCTATAAAATAGTTATTAAATAAATTTTAGGATTTAATTAGTCTTGGTTTAATCTCACAATTTAATAAAATCAAAAAAATAATATATAAATCTGGAAAATAAAAAAATATACACAAATAAGTGAAAATACGATACAAAGATAATGTGAGTAAAATACATGATAAATAAATAAAAGGAATAAAATAAAGACAAGGAAATTGGGCTGTTATATTTGGATTGGAGCCCAATCAGATTTGAACTAACCCAGGCCCAAACAATGCCCACCCGGTCCAGTGCCCCCATAATTGAAACGACGTCGTTTTGACGTGTTTGAATCTCGGCCCTTGATCACCCTTGATCCAACGGTCACATGGCTTGATCTCATAATAAACAAAACGGCACCGTTTGAATGACAAGAAAATCTGAGCCGTCAAACTTGTTTAATCCAACGGTTGGTATCAATTAAAACCTTTTAATATGTATCGATACAAAAATTAAAAAAAACCTAAAAACATTTTAACCCTTTCACCTTCCTCCTTCCTTAGCCGCCTCTATTTCCCTGTCAACCCCGTCGGAACCCTACCGGCGGGAAACACCACCTACGCCAAAGCCTGCCAGAATTACATCATAGAACCACCTCAAACTCTTCTTTCCACCCCTCTACCTGTTTTCCTTCGAATATTACTCAATCTGCTCGAATATTCAATTTTGTTTCGTCGGAACCCTAACTCCGGCGAACAACACTTCATCCAAATAACCCCCAATTTACACCATAGACACGCCTAAGTGTCCTCTACCGACTTCCCATATCCATTTTTCTCAAAACCCACCAGAAATCTTCAAAATTCAATTTCAAGTTTTCTGGTCAATAATTCCCGGTCAATCTTTGGGGATTCATGACCGTACCACACCCAATAAGTATTTTCTTTTAGAAAACACACCATTGGGTATGTTACGGATCATGAATCCTAAAGGATTCAAGCAAGAATTGGCTCAGGCGTGGACTGTAAGTCAGTTAGAAGAAACCATAGATAAGTTCTTTTCCTCTTCTTTATTTCTGTTTCTTTTATTTTTGCATGCGATTGTTTCTTTATATTTTTACATTTTAATTAATTTTTGTTTAGTTAATAGTTTATTTTCTGTTTTAAAATAGTATTTTTAGGATTAAAATCTGATACTATTAGGTTTGAATAATAATTAGTATAGATTCTGATTAATTTTGGTTAAGTAAATAAATTTGATATAAAAAATTAGTAGTTAATTGGATTTTTATGATCGATAGTGTGATTTTAATTGTTCGTGTTATTAACTTCTGATATTAATACGGTTTTGATTGGTTATAGCTGTTAGATTTTGATTAGTAGTTAGTTAATTTTAGAATTTTAAATTAGATTGGGGTTAAAAAAATTCAGGGGTAAAAGGTTGAATGACAGTAGGTTTATTTAGTAAATTCAATTTAGTTTTAGGGGTATTTTGGGTATATAAAAAGGGTTAATAGAAATTAACCAAAGGAAGGGAGGGTATTATGGGTATAGAAAAAGGGTAATTTGGTAGATTTTAAAGTGAAGTGAGGGTAGATAAGGAATTACAATAGATTGGAATGTTCTAGATTGGGGTAGTAGTATAATTCTTAATACATAGAGGTAGACACTTGTTACTAGTTAAAAGATAAAGGGTATAATTGAAATAAAAAAGGGCTGATGTGTAAATACTAAAATTCGAATTTCCCACCAGATTTACCTCTATAAATAGGCATGGATATGCCTTATTTTACAAGTTTGGGGAAATCTAAAAATTTTCTTCCAAGTAATCTTCCTTCTTAGATCCAAATTTTGAAATTCATCACTTCAAAAACACAAAAACATTAGAAATTAGTGAAAAATCCAAAAGTGCTACTGTTTCATTGATTTACTGTTTAGATTTGGAGGCTATGTACTAATTCTCTCCTGTTCTAATATTTGAAATTCTGTAAAATTGCACTGGACTGTCGAGTGTGTTTCTTCTTATTTAAATATCTTGCTGTGGTTTAATCCTGGGATTGTGAGGATGTGTTTGGGTTTAAACATCCTGTTGCTGTTGCTGCGTAAATTGCTACTGAATCTCACTGTCATTTCTCTTATTTTCCAGGTACACATTTATACTCACATTGATGTACCTTCGAGCTTGAGCAATGAAATAAAGTCCAGTTGTTTGTTCTTAAAAATTCACTAGTAGTATATGTGTTTTATTCTGATTAGATCTATGTAGATATAGAGTTTAGATAGGATAATTTGTATCTAATAGGATTGTTTGAGTTTGTATTTGACTGTATATTTTAGGACTGTTTCACTAATATGTTTGGATTACAATGATGCTTGATTTGTAATAATGATCTAGTAATACTTAGAATCCATTGTAATAGTGAAGTAGATTGTTAGATTTGAAATAGTTTCAGGCGATTTAGTATATA
>MU702781.1:186231-205263 GCA_026770625.1 Nicotiana glauca | reverse complement strand
CACCCCCGCCACCACCAATGTTTCCTGTCATATCCACTACCCCTAACAATGAATACGGGAAGAGCCTTCGGGATGAGATTCATAACAGAAATGAAAAGGTCACAGGGAAAGTATGGCAAAATGAAATAACCATAAGGCCAAAAGAACAATCCTTAAAGAACATACAAGGAATGGGAGTCCATGGTAACATGGCTTACAAAGAATCGTCTGTATCCCTTGACGTTCGCCCGCCCGCAGGGTTCAAAGTGCCAAAATTTAACTTGTACAATGGGATTGGAGATTCGGTAATTCACCTGAGGGTCTATTGTGAATAAATGAGAGGTGTCGGGGATAAAGATGACTTGTTGATGGCATACTTCAGTAAGAGCTTGGCTTGGGAAGCTTTAGAATGGTATAATCGTCATGATGTTGGCAAATAGCCTACATAGGTCACATGGCCCGAGATTTTATGCGACACTTTCGGTACAATAAAGACATTACCACAAGTTGCTCCGCCCTATCTCAGACGGAAAAGAAACCCAAGAAGAGCTTTAAGGATTTTCGGCTCAAGTGGAATGAACAGGTTGATCGGGATGGTCCTGCCGTTGACAAAAAAGATGTTGCTAAGCCCCATCCACAACAAGGTCCGATAATTGTTCTTGCCAAACCTGTTCAACCTCAAAACCAACTCCAAACATATCCCCTGAACAACACCCAATCGTTTGCCCAACCATCAGGTCATAGCCTCCGCCGATGACAGGGTCCAGTGGTCGTTCTTGCTAAACGCTTCCAACCACAACACCGACCCCGTGAACGTCCTCAAACTCCACAAAAGCCACCCCATCTACTAAGTAACACCCGGCCATTTGCCCCACTACCAAGTCACTCCCAGAAGAAGGCACCAACAGCCCAAAATTCTCATGTATCTTCACAACGCTTTCAAGTATACAACAATCCTAGAAAACTGAGGCATGGAGGGAAACAAAGGCAAAAAGATAATTTCACGCCCATTGGCGAATATTACATAAGCTTGTTTGAAAAGTTAAAACATCTCGGCCTGATTAAGCCGCTCCTTGGATATACTCCAGACCCAAAATGCGAAAAGCTTTGATCCTACTGTTCGATGCATGTACCACTCTAATGTCCAGGGGCATAGCATTGAAGATTGTCGATCTTTGAAAAGGGAATTAGAAAGAATGATTCAAGAAGGAGTAATTGTGGTCAATGACAATGACAAGGAGCATGCGATTTATCTTGGGAAAGTGTTGATTAAAGTCAATAATGGTCTTAGCAATATTGATGTGAAACTCAGTGGCTAAAATGTTGGGCGTGGTAATTGGGAAAATTCTCCATCTTTTGATCACCCAGAGTGGAGTTTTGGTGGCTTATTTTGGTCTCATTTCTGAGGGTCCGGGTTATTTCAGGGTTGTAATCCGAATGCTGTCTTGAGAGTTAAACCCTTCTATTTTTTCCACTTTGCTTTGTTTAGTAATAATAGCTTGTTTTAGTAGCATCTAGGTTTGTAATTCTAGTCTAGTCTGTTCATTTTGTTGTTTCAACCCATCAATCTAATACAATTCTCTGTTTCCTGACATTTCTAGCCATTTCATTTCTAATCATTTTACAATTATTTTCATGTTGATTCTAGTGACACGACATGCGTAATTCTCAGCCCGTTTAAAAGTCAGTTTAGCAATGAAACAATGTTGAAGATGTAAGGGCACTCGAAAGAAATAAGAATCTATTGGAACACTTTGAAGCCTGAATCCAGTGAAACTGGGGAAGATAGAGCATAAAGAAATACTGTGGAAATGCATCATGCCTCATCGGTTTAAAAACAAAGGCAAGAATGCCCCAAGTCTAAAGAGACCATTCGTGGTACCGAGATTGTCGTCCAATGATGTTAGGAATCGGCAAAAACAGAAGGCAAATATGTGAATCAATCAAAAGGCGTTTAACTGTGTAGTTTGTACTTGGTATGTGTTGAAGATTGGAATTACGAAGGCATTTTGTTCTGCTATCCAAACACTTTATCCTTTGTTATCCCTTTGAGCCTTATTAGATTTTCTTTCGTATCCCTCTTTCGGAATCAATAACAAAACTCGAGGATTGAGTGGGGAAGTAAGTGGAGAAACAAGAGAAAAATAGTGAAAAGAAGAAAAGAAGAAAAGAAAAGAAAGAAAAGAAAGAAAAGAAAAGAGAAAAAGAAGAAAAGAAAAAGAAAAAGAAAAAAAAAGAAAAGAAAAAGAAAAGAAGAAAGAAAAGAAAAAGAAAAGAGAAAAAGAGAAAAGAAAGGAAAAGAAAATGAAAAGAAAAGAAGAATGGAAAGAAGGAAAACATCGCAACAACAAATGTAGTTGCCTGAACTACGTTTGACTTGATCCCGAAAGGGTACGTAGGCAGCCTCACTGAGGTTCAGTCACAAACTTAGAAAAATTCAAGAATCCCCAAGAATGAAACTGGGGCAGAAGTTATGGTTATTGCGAAAGATATGATTCCGAAAGTTGTAATTTTGAACCCACGTTGAAATATTTTGGGCCTTTATACCCTTTTTTTCCAAACCCATCCAAAAGCCACATTATGGTCCAAAGAAAGACCTTCTAATCAATTTTAAGAAATGTCAATACAAGCATGTAAGGTGATTCATGTTGTGAACAACACTCTGGTACCAGAAGAAAAGAAATTGAAAATGAGAGAGTCTTATTGGTGAAAACCCTCACGGGCACCATAGGGCGAAAAGTGAGTTTTCAGATTGGGCAAATGAAGAAAGTATGTGGTTGAAAGGTGTTTGAAACTTGGCAAAACAAGCATGGTTTGGGTTTTGGTGAAAGTCAGATTGTGAAAATATGGAACAACAAATGTGGCAATTGACAGTTGACTGGTTAGACAGATTAGACTGGTTAATCCAAAATGCATGGCGCGATCAATTGAATCAGCCTTTTCACTCAGATAAGTCCTATCCCTTTTCTCCTTTCAGAGTCTTTCTATCCTCAAAATCTTCGAGGTCATTGCATTTCATTTTTCTTGAAGTCTGTCTATAAGACATTTCAAGCAAAGCTAACTACCAGCTTCCCAGTTGTATGGCACAACGAGATCGGGACATATTAAAGGAAAGTAAAATATGAAGGACCAATGCAAATCCCATCAAAAGGGTAATCAGATAATTGGAGGGAGAAGCAAAGTTTCACAAGAAGGGAACAAGAAATACAAAACAGTAACATTTGGGTCATCAGGATCAGAGGGTTTGAAAGTTAGCCGGGAAGTCATGGCAAGTCAAAGCAAGTCCAAAGAAGCAAGTCGGAGCAAAGTCGAAAGCGGGAGCATGGACAACAAGAATGCCAGCAGCTAACCACCATTGTTTATATTAACAAATCTTTCTTTGATTAAAACAGGGGCAGAAAGAATTTTTTCTTTGTAAGCAAGAGCCCACCTGAAGAATAAAGGCAATATCTTTTCTAATACAACAAGCAGGCACCCACCTGGAAAACAAGGGAAGTATAATCCAAATTCTAGCTTTAGTTTTAATATCTGATAACATGATATGCCCAATCACCATACTGGGGCAGAAAATTTTCTTTGTTTGCCTATTTTTGTCGCAATCAGGAGCCCACCTGGAGAACAAGGGAATACTTTCTCAAAGCAATCGCAAGCAGGAGCCCACCTGGAGAACAAGGGAATACTTTCTCAAAGCAATCGCAAGCAGGAGCCCACCTGGAGAACAAGGGACCCACCTGGAGAACAAGAGAATACATTTTCAAGCATCGCAAGCAGGAGCCCACCTGGAGAACAAGGGAATACATTTTTAAGCATTGCAAGCTGGAGCCCACCTGAAGAACAAGGGAATATCTTTTCAAACGCAGCAAGCAGGAGCCCACCTAAAGAACAAGGGAATACCTTTTCAAGCATTCGCAAACAGGAGTCCACCTGAAGAATGGACACATCATGGTAGCAACATCGAAAGGATTGGCAAAACATCGCCAAGGCAACAACTAGAATTCCATTGGAAGAACATAAGATGCAAGTTCAAGACAACACAAGAGCAAGTTGAAGGCATATATAGGATTTCTTGTAACTCATAGAGCATAGCTTAGGCTAGTTTCTTTTTATCTTGACATGGTGTAATAAGGAGGCCAACAAGCAGTAACAGCAGCAACAACAGTGAAATCACAGCTCCTGGTAGTCCCAGCTACCAGACACTCCTGAACTACACTGACCTGATTCTTGTTTAGCCCAGGATATGTAGGCAGCCTCTGAAGTAGGGTGCGGTCAATTCTTTCAAAAATGCTTCACACGGAATATGCGAATGAGCAAAAATCTCTCAGTTTCGCTCACTTGTCTTTGCACGAAAACTCTTCGTGTTTCCGAGCAAACAGGGGAAACTGTAAGCACGTGATTTTTTCCCTAAGAAAATTATTCCCAAAAATCCAAACAAAATGATTTTTTTCTTTATTTTTATAATTTTTATATTTTGGTGTCATTTTTCTGATAATTGTTGCATTTTTGTGAAAATTGGTTGCATAATAATTCATATTAAAGATACAAAAATATGCATTTGCATTAGGATTTTAATTTCACATTTTTTAGTACTAAATAGGCATTTTACAAATTTAAAGAAAATCAAAAAACAATAGCTCACTTTCGTATTTTATTGTTTTAATTGGAAATTGCTATAAAATAGTTATTAAATAAATTTTAGAATTTAATTAGTCTTAGTTTAATCTCACAATTTAATAAAATAATAAAAAATAATATATAAATATGGAAAATAAAAAAATATATACAAAAAAGTGAAAATACAATACAAAGATAATGTGAGTAAAATACAAGATAAATAAATAAAAGGAATAAAATGAAGACAAGGAAATTGGGCTATTATATTTGGATTGGAGCCCAATCAGATTTGAACTAACCCAGGACCAAACAATGCCCACCCGGTCCAGTTCCCCCATAATTGAAACGACGTCGTTTTGACGTCTTTGAATCTCGGCCCTTGATCACCCTTGATCCAACAGTCACATGGCTTGATCTCATAATAAACAAAACGGCACCATTTGAATGACAAGAAAATCTGAGCCGTCAAACTTGTTTAATACAACGGTTGGTATTAATTAAAACCTTTTAATATGTATCGATACAAAAATTAAAAAAAAAACCCTAAAAACATTTTAACCCTTTCACCTTCCTCCTTCCCTAGCCGCCTCTATTTCCCTGTCAACCCCGCCGGAACCCTACCGGCAGGAAACACCACCTACGCCAAAGCCTGCCAGAATTACACCATAGGACCACCTCAAACTCCTCTTTCCACCCCTCTACCTATTTTCCTTCGAATATTACTCAATCTGCTCGAATATTCAATTTTGTTTCGTCGGAACCCTAACTCCGGCGAACAACACTTCATCCAAATAACCCCTAATTTACACCATAGACACGCCTAAGTGTCCTCTACCCACTTCCCATATCCATTTGTCTCAAAACCCACCACAAATCGTCAAACTTCAATTTCAAGTTTTCTGGTCAAGAATTCCCGGTCAATCTTTGGGGATTCATGACCATATCACACCCAATAGGCATTTTCTTTTAGAAAACACACCATTGGGTATGTTACGGATCATGAATCCTAAAGGATTCAAGCAAGAATCGGCTCAGGCGTGGACTATAAGTCAGTTAGAAGAAACCATAGATAAGTTCTTTTCCTCTTCTTTATTTCTGTTTCTTTTATTTTTTGCATGCGATTGTTTCTTTATGTTTTTATATTTTAATTGATTTCTGTTTAGGTAATAGTTTATTTTTTGTTTTAAAATAGTATTTTTAGGATTAAAATCTGATACTATTAGGTTTGAATAATAATTAGTATAGATTCTGATTAATTTTGGTTAAGTAAATAAATTTGATATATAAAATTAGTAGTTAATTGGATTTTTATGATCGACAGTGTGATTTTAATTATTCGTGTTATTAACTTCTGATATTAATACGGATTTGATTGGTTATAACTGTTAGATTTTGATTAGTAGTTAGTTAATTTTAGAATTTTAAATTAGATTGGGGTTAAATAAATTCAGGGGTAAAAGGTTGAATGGCAGTAGGTTTACTTAGTAGATTCAATTTAGTTTCAGGAGTATTTTGGGTATATAAAAAGGGTTAGTAGTAATTAACCAAAGGAAGAGAGGGTATTATGGGTATAGAAAAAGGGTAATTTGGTAGATTTTGAAGTGAAGTGAGGGTATATAAGGAATTACACTAGATTGGAATATTCTAGATTGGGGTAGTAGTATAATTCTTAATACATAGAGATAGACACTTGTTACCAGTTAAAAGATAAAGGGTATAATTGAAATAAAAAGGGGCTAATGTGTAAATACTAAAATTCGAATTTCCCACCAGATTTACTTCTATAAATAGGCATGGATATGCCTTATTTTACAAGTTTGGGAAAATCTAAAAAATTTCTTCCAAGTAATCTTCCTTCTTAGATCCAAATTTTGAAATTTATCACTTCAAAAACACAAAAACATTAAAAATTAGTGAAAAATCCAAAAGTGCTACTGTTTCATTGATTTACTGTTTAGATTTGGAGGCTATGTAGTGATTCTCTCCTGTTCTAATATTTAAAATTCTGTAAAATTGCACTGGACTGTCGAGTGTGTTTCTTCTAGTTTAAATCTCTTGCTGTAGTTTAATCCTGAGGTTGTGAGGCTGTGTTTGGGTTTAAACATCCTGTTGCTGTTGCTGCGTAAATTGCTACTGAATCTCACTGTCATTTCTCTTATTTTCCAGGTACACATTTATACTCACATTGATGTACCTTCGAGCTTGAGCAATGAAATAAAGTCCAGTTGTTTGTTCTTAAAAATTCACTAGTAGTATATGTGTTTTATTCTGATTAGATCTATGTAGATATAGAGTTTAGATAGGATAATTTGTATCTAATAGAATTGTTTGAGTTTGTATTTGACTGTATATTTTAGGACCGTTTCACTAATATGTTTGGATTACAATGATGCTTGATTTGTAATAATGATCTAGTAATACTTAGAATCCATTGTAATAGTGAAGTAGATTGTTAGATTTGAAATAGTTTCAGGCGATTTAGTATATAAAAAGAAATCTGGAAATATTTCGTGAATGCTGTTTAATTTTCGTTCTAATATAGCTTGAATTGTTAGAAATTAACAAGTACAAATAGTAATTTCATGTGTTTAAGCCTTCTAGCATATTAATTTCAAAAATTCATTTATGCATTTACAGGTTATTAGAATTTTGAATTGATAACAATAGTTAAAATTTGTTAAAAGATGATATGTTTAGTATTAATAGAATCAATTAGATTTTAGTAATCCAAAATTTTGTTCACCGTATTGTTACCTGGTAAGTATGAGTTTGAATAATGGAGACAATATCAACTGACAATTAATTGAGGACTCACTAACTCCAGGAGGGTTTCGATCCCTTAACTTCTCTTTGGTAATTTGTCATAATTTTATCCATTTGGGCTGGCATTGAAGCCCAATGGAAAGATAGTAGCATTCATGGATTTTCTGGGCCGAATTTCGTGAGGCCCAAAGGCACTATGAATTATTTTATGCTGAAATTACATTAGGAACATGGAAATTAAACCATAAATATAAAAATGGGTTTTGAGTTAGGTAGCGGGTTCAAGCTAAAAGGTCTTTCCTTTTGTTTGAATCCGGACTTGAATTCGAAATCCGAGTTTATATTAGTGGATTAATTAATCTTTAGAGACAAAACAAAAAATAAAAAATTTAGCTTGCTTTAGGATTGGCTTTTAATAATGAGATGAGACGAGCCTCGCTAAATCAAATATACAAATTGTGGGGACCTCATTAATTACTTAATAAAAATACTTAGAGATTCAGGACGGGCCGTTTAGTGAATTTCACGGCCTTCCCAAAAGATAACAACACGTTAGTCGCTTTAGGCGCGCTTTTAATAATCTTACCTTCCTAATACGGGTGTGCATTTCATGCGACCCAAATCCAAATCCGAAAATGTTGAATAAGAATGTATCGAGGATCCGGGTGCATTTCATGTGACATGATCCGAAAATACGTTCTTAAACGACGCTCACTTTCTTAATAATTGACTAAAAGCGGTGAATAGTTCTAAAATGGCTCTATAGGTTAAACGTGTAGTAAAATCAAAATTTAGCCAAATATAGCAGTTGAGTGACCGTGCTAGAACCACGGAACTCGGGAGTACCTAACCCCTTCTTCCGAGTTAACAGAATTCCTTACCCGGATTTCTGGTTCGCAACTGTAACACAGAGTCAAACCCTTTCCTCGATTCGGGATTCAAACCGGTGACTTGGGACACCATAAATCTCCCAAGTGGCGACTCTGAATCTCTTAATAAACGAATCCCGTTTCGATTGTCCTTTAATTGGAAAAACTCCTTTTATTATACCTTCACGGGGTGTAAAGCCTTTTCAGAAAAGGAGGTATGACAGTGACATATACATATCTGGCTCAACAAAGAAATGCCTATATTACTTTCAAGACTGAACAAAACTACTATTTCGCTTTGCAAACACACGGGAAAGTTCTAGACATCAAATGCAATGCACTGAATAACGCAAAACCTTACACACGCATGGCACATAACTCACTCTGGATTGGATTCATAGACACTCTAGCCAAAGTAGTTAAGCAAAGTTAAGATAATACAATCTAAGGTACTTCTACAAGAGTCAAAAATTGAGCCTAAGCGTCACAACCAAAGTACTCACTATTCTCTAGGCATAACCAAGTCAAGAGATATTGTTTCAATTCAAAGAACAATACCATGGCTCCTACTCTAAAAAAAAAACACTAACTACACCAGTTCAAATAAAATCCTTGGAAAAGAACCGTGGCCCAAAGAAAAACTAAGGGGGAATTTCTACACTACCTACAAAGAAAATCTTTTTTTCCTTTCTCTTTAGACTTAAATCCCTCAAGAAAACTGTCTAGGAGATCCATCGTCGGGAAAAGTCCAATTTTTCTTCTATTTTTTTTTTGACAACAATTACTACACTAAAAACGAGTACTACAACAAAGATAAGTTAGCACAGAATCTCACCCAAAAAATCTCCTCACCCCATACTTAAAAATGTGCAATGTCCTCAATGCATACTACAAATAACAAGAGGGTAAAAGAGACTCCCTGGTAGGCCAAAGGCCGAAGCATTAGCAACTCACGGGATACTCAGACTTCTCCCAGGTATGATCCTTTGTGCGGTCACCCCACACTTATTTCAATCACATAGCTCACTTTTGCACACTTCCAGTGGCTTTTCTTCTATGCTGATAATCCTACAAAAAAAAAACGCTACAAAGATAGAAAAATAAAATAAACAAAAATAAATAAAAATAAAAGAAAGCAGTAAAGTTGGGTTGCCTCCCAACAAGCGCCTAATTTAACGTAGCGGCACGACGTGAACCACTTTTTGCCTCCACCTCGAACTTATGAATTGAGCCCCCAATTTGGCTTCAATCTTTTTGCTATGCTCTAGGGGTGGCGAGACAAATTTAACAGGGCCAAACAACCAATACCGTGTTCTACACTTTTTGGCTTTCAAATGAGGTATGTAATTATGTCTCTCTAGCATGATAAATTCCAGAATATAAGCACCCAAGTCCTTGTACATTGGCTCCCCCAAAGGCTTAGATGACTCTATTTCCATGTCATAATCCAAACACAATGTTGAAAAATGTATGGAATGAGGAGCAGTACGCCCTAACTCTAGAATTGTATCACTAGTTACATCCTCATATGTACACACACTAGAGTCTTCAAATATAACATTATCTACTTCCTCATATGACTCTAGAGTGCTTTCCTCAATATGGACATCATTAATAAAAGTATGCTCGAATGATTGACTCTCCAATTTTAGCTCCTCGAATTGGCATATAAGCTCATTTTCAGTTTCACACAACTCAGAACTATTTTGTTGGGCGTTAGACACATCAACCTTTGCAATCAATTGAGCTCCCAAGTCGTGAATAGCAGTGCCAAATTTTTCGATCTCTTGTCCTATTTTAGCTCTTCCTTCTATTAGGTCTTGTATCCCATCTGTAATTTTCTCACGTTGAGCCTCATATATCTCCAATCTTTTAGCTTGTTCCACCAGCCAAGTTTGACTCAAAATCTCCTGTTTTTCAAAATTTTCCTCTTGCTGGTACTCACTATCTTCATTCAATTCTTCTATATTGGCCTTCATTCTTGTGATTGTTTCCCTCATTCTTTTCATATCTTTTTTGAGTTCATCATGTTGCTCTGCTACTTGCCTTAAAATATCCCTAATATATGCATTAGGTTTCATATCATGTACTTCATTGCCCCTATCAAACTCACAAACATCATTAGAAAGATCATAATAAGGGCTCAGAGAATGATGAAAAGAATTAGGACAACCATCCCAGTGGCCATCTTGACCACCACACATATTACAAATATTCCATTCAAAGGATTGAGATTGTGCGCACAACTCGCTCCCGGAAACATTCTGACAATTTTTTCACCAGTGCGGTCCTCCATAATATGGACAAGGATCATCAAAGTAAGAATAACCATCATTCGAATAACTTTCATTCCAAGATACCATGTTAAAATAAATAAAAAATATTAACTAAACTAAAAACAAAAAAAATAAATTAAAAAAAAATTCAATGTCTAATCTAGAAGAATAGTTAATTTCTAAGTCCCCGGCAACGGCGCCAAAAAACTTGTTGCGACCAAAAATACTCACGCAAGTGCACATGATCGTCAAGTAATAAAGTAGTGAGTAGAGTATCGTTCTCACAAAGACTTGTGATTAACGGTTGACTGATTTGAACTTAATTAATTTATCGATCCAAGAAGTTTTCACAAAATAGAGATATCACTAGTTTACTACCTAAATTATCAAGCAATGATGTAACTAAAATAATTCACCAAACAACCAACAAAATTTCGAGTAACAAGTAGTAAGAGATGATATTCCAGGGTCACGGGCTAGCTAACAATCGTGTTGTGTTCTTGGCTTAAAACGACTAATGTATTTATCTGAATTGTTGATTGACAGGGTTGATATTACTCATAAGAATCTGTTGAGTTCTTACTCTCCTATTCAAGCTAACTTAATACATATATGTCTATGGAATTAAGATTAACAAGAATGCATTTACAGTTCCTGTATTTCAACCAAGCAAGGCAGTTGGGTATATGTCTATCCCAATTGCGAATCCGTTCCCCGATGCCCAGGTTCAAGAACTTGCTCTATTTAATTATATTGCAATCTAAAGTTTCCACTTTCGAATTCAACCAAAGATTCGTAGATAGTATTTCACTGTTAGGCACTCAGCAAAATAATTAAAATCAGAATTAAATAAATAACCCAATATGATAAACCAACTTCGCCGAATTAAACGTCAAACAACAGCTTTCATGTTTCACCCATGACCCCATAATAATGGGTTTTAGCTACTCATACTAATGTTCAACACAATAGGGTTCAATTTCATCACAAATAGCAAAAACAAAGGGAAGAAAAGAAGAACTTGATGGTCAAATCTCCTCCTTGCCTCTTGCCTCTCTATACCTTGCACTAGCCTATGAAAAACTTGATAATTACTCCTTGGACGAGCTTGAATTTATATAGGTTAAGTGGGATTTCCTCCATATTTCCAATTTTACCCCTGAATAAACCTTCTCGAAATTTGGACTAGCGCGGTCGCGTACCTGGGCGCGCATCTGACCGCGCTAGTTGGCATGTGTTATGTTTCAGGCGCGCTAATATTAGCGCGGGCGCGCACCTGGTCGCGCTAGACCAGGTCTTCCATTCCTTGATTTTCTTCCTCGTCTTTGTGCGTACTCAGCTCCGAGGTGTCGTTCTTGCTCCAAAATAGTTCCAATCACCTATCTAAGGCATCACATAGGCTCATCGTCCTGCGATATATACAAATCAAAATTAGAGCCCATTTTTATTCAATTAAACACATTATAACATTGGAACATAATCAAGCAGGGGCATAAACAATCGCTAAATCACCTATATTCAGCCTATTATCAAAGATTATATGGAATTTGTCATGTTCATGGATAATTCCTTTTTTCTGTTCCTTTTGCTCTTGTTATTAAAGTGTTTTGATATAGATAGTAATTAGAATTTCAACAGTCGTACATAATATATAATAAAATAAAATTATGTGAAATAACAATCGATGTTGAGATATATGCAATAACTTTTTAAATAAAAAATAAATACTTTTACGTTAATACAAGATGAATTCAAAATAATTGAATCTTTTCTAAATCTTCACAGATGAAATGAGTTAGTTATTTAGTAGTAATTATAATTATATATTTATTTGTATAAAATAATGATATGTTATGTTGTTGTATCTGACCTAATTTATCATATTTGAATTTTAATTTTCCTTTGAGGCATGGGAAAAATATTTGCACAATTATCGTGTTACTTTTCTTAGAAGAAAAATATAAATCTATTCCTTATTTTGCTATTCCTTTTATGGAGGAAAATTGTCACAACCCAAAATCCACAATAGGTCATGATATCGCATAACGCTGCCGTCAGACAACCCAACGGTAATACTTAATTGCTCAATTTATTACTTTTGAAATCATAATTTTTATTAATTTAAATAATAGGAAATAGAATTTGCAAGGGTGAAATGATAATAATTACGTGAATTACAATAATGAACAACGGTAGGAACCTCCAAAACCTGGTGTCACAAATGAATGGGCACCTATTAAAGAGTACAATAATAATACAATATTCGTCTAGAATGTAAATGAGACAGGATAAAATAAATAGTACGATGGAGACTCTCTAGACTGCGATGCGTAACCTGGAATGCAGCTCGCCTTAAAGTCCCACAATAGATGTGTCTGTGTGTCCAGAGGACCCCCAAAAACATATATATATATATACCTGCACAATAAGTGCAACAAGTGTAGCAGGAATACATAAATCAATGCGAACACAGTAAGTATCTAGCCTAACCCTAGAGAAGCAGAGACGAGGGGTCGACATCGACACTTACTAGTAGTCCAATAAGACAGACACAGTAAGAAGTAAGCAAATATGGGGCAAAGCAGATAAATGGTATGAACAAATATAAATACGAGGCAAAATCCTCCTCTGAACGGTAAACTCAACGTACTCAACAGTTACCTCCTCAATAAGAGTATACATAGAATGGACCTCACCAAATAGGTCATCACAACTCGAATCAGAAAAAATACGCGGATGCTAGCTTCTTGTCCAGTGTTATGTGCGACGCTGCCGAGGTGAACGACCCGATCCACAAGAGTATTTTTTAAAAATACTGCACCAAACGGCCCAATACCATCATACTGTGTGCACTGCCGAGTTTCAAATGACACGAACCATAGATGCATCTATTATACTGTCGAGGTGAACGACCCACTCCCATAAGAGTATGTCACATGATCATGCCGAGGTGAACGACCCGATCCCATTAGAATAATAAGCTTTAACGCATCCTTGACCCTACTTAAGAATAAACGTGTGAGTTATAAATTTTTAAGAAAAACCTTTCGATGAAAACGCATAACACGGGAGAAATTCGTAAAAGGAGTACAATTCTTTCGTGGCTAATCATGGAGCTCGTCAAATATCTACAATAGCAAGTCTATCACTCTATGCAAGTCTAGTCTCCAGTACTAACATAATATAAAGGAATTTAATAGGTAAGGGACAACTCAAATAGTATATTTATAGCATGGCGGGAACTTAAGTCTACCCGATATTATGAATCTAGCTACGTAGAACTCTCATCACTTCATGCGTACATAGCCCCCGCCACTAGTAGCACATATAAAATACATCACCTAGGGTTAGTTTTTCCCTCACAAGGTTAGACAAGAGACTTACTTCGCTCCGAAGTTCCATAGTTGGCTCCAACACCACTCTAACACCTCAAACCGATGCCAGTCGCTCCAAAACTAATCAAACAATGTGCAAACCAATAAAAATACACTCTAACACTCAGATAAGCGAACTCATAACAATTCTCAATTCCGCTAAAAAAATCAATAAAGTCAACCCTCAGGCCCATATGCCCGGATTCTGAAAATTTTCAAGATAAATATTACCCATAACATTACGAACTCAAATATATAATTTATTCCCAATTCCATGTCCAAATTTGTGTTCAAATTCTAAGTTTTCTACCAAAATTTAAAATTTCTACAAATTTCCGTGTTTAAATCCTTATCTAAATCATGTATTTAATGTACAATGTGAAGAAATCAATAATCCCATAATGGATGATGAAAATGACACTCCAGAATTGCTCCACAGTCGGCTCCCATGGAAGAAATGAAGTGAAAATGAGTCACCCCTAATTTAAAAAAAAAACACTACATAGTCCTGTTTTTTCGCGAACGCAGCCTTACACTCACGTTCGGGAAGATCATCCTGCTCTAGCTCCCAAAATCCCTTTTCGAGAACACGATACACTAAGTGTGAATAAGTGATGACCCGAAAGGTCATCTTGTGTTTTAGAACCCAATTTGGGGTTCTGAGGCCTTCAAAACCTCATTTTATTTTTTCTCGATTTATGCGCGCAGTCTGAACGCGTTTTCGGAAGGCCTTTATGTGGAAATTCAAGAAAATAATAATTTGTGCCTTTAAAAGTTGATTTTAGTTGACTTCGATCAACATTTTGAGTAAACAGACTCGGACCCGTGTTTTGACTGTTCCGAAGGGTCCATCGTAATATGGGACGTGCAGTATGTCTGGAATCAAATTTCGAGGTTCCAAGCCTGAGAAATAAATTTTTGATGAAAATTGTTAAAACTAAAATTATAATGGTTTTGAAAAAATGGATAATAGTTGATCTTGTTGGTATCGGGTCCGTATTTTAGTTCCAGAGCCCGATATATGTCCCTTATGATATTTATACCCTATTTGCTAAATTTAGTGAGAAATAGAACATATTTGACGTGATTCGGACATTTGGTTGAGAAAATAGAAGTATTGAAACTTTCTTTAAAATTTCATGCAATTTGATGCTAAATTCATAGTTCTAGGTGTTATTTATGCGATTTGATTGCCCGACCAAGTCTGTATGATGTTTAAGACTTGTATGCATATTTAGTTTGGAGCTCCGAGGGCTCGAGTGATTTTAGGATAGGCTACGGGATGTTTTAGACTTTGAAAATCTTGTATTTTTGCTCTAGCAGTTGTTCTGGTATGCCTTTCTCCGCGTTTGCGTAGGTAGTCTCGCAAATGCAAAGGATAAAGAGGGGCAGGGGGAAATTTCTTCTTCGCAAACGCGAAGGACATGTCATGAACGCGGAGCAGCGGGGGCTTTACCCTTCGTGAACGCAAAGTATGGGACTTAGGGGAGGGAACTTAACTCATCGCGAATGCGACACTTGGATCGCGAACACGGAGGCTGGGGGGATATTCCTTCGCGAACACGATGTGTTACTCATGAACGCAAAGGCCAATAGGGCCCAAGCTTTGCGAATGCGAAGAAGACCTGTTCAGCGTTTTAAAAATAGAACCAAAAACAGGATTAGGCCATTCTTTCATATTTTCAAAAACTAGAAAGCTTAGAGGCAATTTTCAAGAGGCAATTTCTTCCCCAAAATGATGGTAAATGGTTTTAAACTACATCTTCCAATTACCATTGCATTTAATCAATTTTCACCAAAAATCTAAGATTTCATGGTAGAAATTGGGGGTTTGGGTAGAATCAGGAATTTTTATATAATTAGGATTTAGACCTCAATTTGGGGTCGGATTCCGAAATTAATTATGTAATTGGGTTCGGGGGTGAATGGGAGAATTATTTTTGGTTCGAACCTCGAGTTTTGACCAAGCATGCCCGGAGTCGGGTTTTGACGTTTTTGGGAAAAATGTTGGAAAACTTATAATTATTCACTGGAATTGATTTCTTAGTGATAATTGATGTTATTAAGTTAATTATGACTAGATACGAGCGGATTGGAGGTGAAATCTAGAGGAAAAACGGTAATTAAGCTTTGAGTTTGGCCGTGGTAATGAGGTAAGTGTTGTGGCTAACCTTAGCTTGAGGGATTAGGTATTATTTGCCTATTTGCTATGTGTTTTGATATTGATTACAACGTATAGGTAAGGTGAAGAGTACCTATGTATTGTTTTCTACTCATAGCATGCGAGTTTGTCTTATTCTTGTAACTATTGTACTCTTTGATTATATATTTCATGTTTAGATTTGTTATCCCATGTGTTGAGCAACTCTTATCATGTTTTAAAAAGTTTGGTACTGATTGAGTATTAACTCAGAGTTGAGACTGGTATTGTGGAATAAAATATTGAATTAAGACCGGTTCTTGCTATTTCCATCTCCCTGTTGTTATTATTTATTGTTTGGGTGAGGGAGAGTGTTAAAGCACGAAGGGTGATGCCGTGCAATGTATTGTGAGTGAGTGATAATGTATGAAGGGTGATGTCGTGCCGTATTCTGAGAGTGATAATGTACAAAGAGTGATGTCGTGCCATGTTATGAGAGAGTTAATGCACGAAGGGTGATGCCGTGCTGTTTCTATTGTTTCTTATGGCAAGGAAGAGAGTAAAAGCACAAAAGATGATACCGTGCACTTGTTTGCTAAGTTATTAGTTTCATTGGTGTAAAGCATGTTATTTACTGTGTCTCTTTACTGTACTATTTCAGGATTGGATATTCCCCTCAACATGTTCTCCCCCTTCCTATTAATATCGGCTAAATTTCCATTTATTTTTATCTTCTCGTATATGATTTAACTGTACAGGTTCATGTTATTGTTGTGTCCTAGCCTTATCACTACTTCGCCGAGGTTAGGCTCGACACTTACTGATCACGCCCAACTCTAGTCCTAAAAAGGATAAGCGGTCGCTGCAAATATAATCCGGTCTAAAAGTTCGGAGTCGAATCCCATAGAGAACTAAGGCTTAGCTGTATCTATTTAATATCACTAAGAAGACAAGATTGAAAACTAACTATGCTTCAATTGTAAACAATTGGAATAAAGGTCTAAGGTAATGGTTTCCCCCGTTGTTGATTTTCTTAGTTGTATATTTCTTATAACTTTGACTTAGTTGCCTCTATCAATCATGAACTCTCCAGCTATCATAAATCTCTCTCAAGCAATTATGATAATTTACTAGACGCACTCTCTCAAGCTACGCTAGCTCGATTCGCATTATAGTTCACTTAGATCGCACCCGAGGTATCGTTATCTCTAATCCAACCTCTAAACCCTCGGTTATGACTCTCGCCTATACTCCGGGAGTAATGTTGTTCAAACAACTACCTAAATATGCACTCTCTCTCAAGCAGATACATAATAAATAGGGATGTCTAATTGAGGATCCTTTCAATTATCCAAAATCAAAACGTAGTTGAACAAATAGAGATTAACAACCAACTCAAAACTATATTAATATAACAACCAATTCATCCTCAACGGTTTCACCAAAACCTTAGATAATAAATTAACTATTCATAATAGTATATAAAACTACAATATCAAAAGTCATAACCAACAATTAAAAATAAGAAGAGAAAGGAAAAAACTTGTTGAAGAATTCTCCGCGTTGCTCTTATTGTCTCTCTGCCTCCTTAGGTCAAATATGTGTCAAAAAGATATCCAACTCCCAAAAAATACCATTTTTCCATGTGTATATACCAAGTAGGGTCGGCCCCAAACAATTATACCTTCTCCTACACGAAAAAGGGCAATATTTCACACTGGACTGCCGCGGCCGCGGTCAGGACCGCGGTGAACCGCGGAAGACAGTGCCTCACCCCGCCTCAGCTCTGCGGTCACGGATTCGACCGCGTTGTTCACCCTATTCCTTTTGGAATTTGGACAAACGTAAAACATGAAAGTTGTATCCCTTTGAGTTAACTTTCCAACCATATATTGTGGAGTCCAAATGGAGTTCTTACAAAAATGGTATGTGCATTTCACTAGACAGTGCACAATATGCCTACTCGAGTCTTCATTTTGTTGTTTTATCATCCGTTGATACCCGAGTATAATGCCGGCTTAATTACTTGGGCTTTTACTCAGACTTCAAAGCTCCAAATCACTTAAATTCATTTCATAACATCTATATATATCGAAATCACTCCTACAAGGCATAAAACACACCATTGGTGTAAAACACTAGCGATTAAAGCGCAAACTCAACTAAAGTACAGTAAATTAGAGTGTAATAACCGACTAAAATACGTAATTATAGCCTATCATCAACACCCCACACTTAACACATTGCTCGTCCGCGAGAAATCAAAACCCCATTTTTTTTTATAGACACGACCTTTTTAAACAATTCTCCTAACTTATCACACCAAGAGTATTTAAAATAGACTAAGCACAAAAGTGTGACATCTTCACCTCAAGATTTGACTCACAAGTACCACGCATTATTCACAACTCACCTACTTACTCTAACATAGAGGTCGACATTACCTTTACTTCATGAATCAAGTGCCCTCACACAACAAAAGAGAGTAATTCCACACAACAAAATTTAAGAACACTTAGGAACTCAAGATAGAAAGAATTCATTCACTCTCAGAATAACATTCATATGCCACAAAAGATGCACCATAAGCTTGCCCGTAGTGTACTACTCTACTAATCGAGCTCATTCAATCTTGGATCAATTGGGACTTTATTTGGTTGTAATATAGGCTACATGACGGGTATGATGCGTTTAGATATAAGAGTGACTACATCTCCCTAAGCACTTTAATACATATATTTTAACATTTAAACCCCATACTTATGTCAAACCAAAATTTGACCTTCACATCAATGTAAATTACCCCATTCTTCTTTAGGCATACTTACGTCAAGAGCCACCACTTATCAAGGAATTTATTTTTCCACAACAATCCAACTACATATTTTTTTTCAATTCAAGTGGCTCTTCCTTTTTCAAAACAGTGCACCTTTCTCCTTATTCAATTAGTTCCACTCAAAAGCCAAACCAACCACCCCACACTTTAACTTTTACAAAGTTCATAACAATTCAAGTGCTCA
>MU702781.1:126117-183872 GCA_026770625.1 Nicotiana glauca | reverse complement strand
ATCATAAATCTCTCTCAAGCAATTATGATAATTTACTAGACGCAATCTCTCAAGCTATGCTAGCTCGATTCGCATTACAGTTCACTTAGATCGCACCCGAGGTATCGTTATCTCTAATCCAACCTCTAAACCCTCGGTTATGACTCTCGCCTAAACTCCGGGAGTAATGTTGTTTAAACAACTACCTAAATATGCACTCTCTCTCAAGCAGATACATAATAAATAGAGACGGCTAATTGAGGATCTTTTCAATTAACCAAAATCAAAACGTAGTTGAACAAATAGAGATTAGCAACCAACTCAAAACTATATTAATATAACAACCAATTCATCCCCAATGGATTTCACCAAAATCTTAGATAACAAATTAGTTATTCATAATAGTATGTAAAACTACAATATCAAAAGTCATAACCAACAATGAAGAATAAGAAGAGGAAGGAAAAAACTTGTTGAAGAATTCCCTGCCTTGCTCTTATTGTGTCTCTGCTTCCTTAGGTCAAATCTGTATCAAAAATATGTCCAACTCCCTAAAAATACCGTTTTCCATGTATATATACCAAGTAGGGTCGGGGCCAAATAATTATACCTTCTCCTACGCGAAAAAGGACAATATTTCACGTCTGGACTGCCGCGGCCGCGGTCAGGACCGCGGAAGACACTGCCTCATCCCTCCTCAACTCCGCGGTCGCGGTTTCGACCGCATTTTTCACCCTGTTCCTTTTGGAATTTGGAAAAACGTAAAGCATGAAAGTTGTATCCCTTTGAGTTAGCTTTCAACCATGTGTTGTGGAGCACAAATGGAGTTCTGAGCAAAAAGTTATGTGCATTTTACTAGACAGTGCGCAATATGCCTACTCGAGTCTTCGTTTTGTTGTTTTATCATCCGTTGGTCCCCGAATACAATCCCGGCTTAATTCCTAGGGCTTTTACTCAGACTTCAAAGCTCCAAATCACTTGAATTCATTCCATAATATCTTTATATCTCGGAATCACTCCTACAAGGCATAAAACACACCTTTAGTGCAAAACACTAGCGAGCGCAAACTCAACTAAAGTGCAGTAAATTAGAGTATAATAACCGACTAAAATACGTAACTATAGCCTATCATCACTAACCAGTACATGGGGTGGTTGTACTGATATTGAACTCTGCACTTTCTGTGCAGATTTCAGTACCGAACCGTGCTGACTCGAGTTGAGGTGCTTCCTTCAATCCACATGAGACCTAAGGTAGATTTGCTGGCGTTCACAGACCCTTGAGTCCCTTTACAGTTATTCCATTTTACGGTTTTTACTTAAATTCAAAGACAATTATATTTTTCTTTCGATCAGTGTTTGTAATGACTCTTAGAAGTTCGTGAACTGTGACACCAGATTTTGGGTAAACATGTATTAGTGTTTGAATTATTATGAAATTCCGCACTTTTTTACTTTGTTTTGGTTTAATTATTGTTATTGATTCGGATAGTGGTTAGCATATTAAATCTTTATCTGTTGGCTTTCCTAGCATCCTAAAAAGTTAGGCGCCATCACAGAATGCGGTGACCAACTCCTCCGCCCTTCGCGAACGCGGATCTAGAAACGCGAATGCATAGAACAAATTTCCTGATACCCACCACCTGCCTGCCTCCTGTTTGATCGCGTAAATCCTTTTGCGATCGCGAAGCACCGCCTCTTCTAACACGTACCCCTAATTGCAAACACAATGAGCAAATAGAAAAACACCCCCACAGACCTTCGAGAACACGGCCCTTTCCGCCCGAATGCCAAGAAGGACACACCAGACCTCAGAAAACAACAACTCAACATGGCGAAAAGACCCGTAGCCCCTTTAAATCAGACCCGAGACCCTCAGGAACCTCGTCTAATCACATTAACCAATCCCAAAACATGACTTAACTTGCCCGAGGCCTCAAATCATATCAAACAACATAAAAAACTATGAATCGACGATCAAAATCCTTCTTTAAACTTTCAAACTTCCAAACTTCGACGAACGCATCCGAATCATATCAAAACATTTCGGAATGAATCCAAACTTTGCGTGCAAGTCACAAATCAGATATGAATCTATTCCAAGGCTCAGAACCCCAAATAGACATCGATTACCTCAAAATTCACTTTAAACCAAACTTATGAAATTCTTAAACCTTCAAAATGCCAACATTCCATAATAAGCGCCGAAATGCTTCCGAACCACCCGATACTCAACCTGAACATACGCCCAAGCCCGAAATCATAATACAAATCTATTAAAACCTTCAAATCCCGATTCCGAGGTCATTTGCTCAGAAGTCAAACCTTAGTCAGTTCTTCCAATTTAAAGCTTCCGAAATTAGAATTTTCCATCTGAATCAACTCAGAACTTCCCGAAATTCGATTCCGACCACAAGTACAAGTCGTAATACATGAAGTGAAGCTACCCATGGCCTCAAACAGCCAAACGATGCGCTAGAGATTAAAACGACCGGTCGGATCATTACAAAAATTTGTGTACTATTGTTTTTCTAGTGAACTGCTCATACATAGACCATGTGATCAAATCATATTATTGTATATCTCTTTATATATTTCTCTTTTCTTATATGATTTGTTGTTAACTAAAGTTGGCTCTGTGAGCTTCCACACATGGGTATTTCAATTTTAACAAATTAAAGTTAATGAATTTCATATCGATCACAAGATTTGGACTCCACAATGGCTTTGGTATTCATTCTAAACTAAACCTATTCAAATTATACAACAAACTATAAATTAAATAAGAAAAACCTAAACAAATTAAATTACTGTAAAAACAAATCAAATATAAACATACATGTAAAAACAAATCAATAAAATACAGAGAAAACTTATTGTGCTGACAATTTAATCTTATTTGCCCAATGACCTTAGATTTGGTGTAAACTATATTTAAAAAAATTATTAAGAAAATCAAAATAGAAACACTGACTGAACAATCCTCACCTAGACCTTTACAAAGAAACATTCAAGTAACAATTTTTCAATATTTTAAAAGAGTTTTTTATCAATTCTATCTGACATCCCTAAAAGAGTAAACTTATGACATTAAGATTCTAGTTTCACCTTTACAAATGAGAAGAAAAGTACTTTTGAAACTAATGTTAAGTTAAAAGCACAACATAAGAAGAATAAGTTCACTCATTCTAGGAATACAAAAAAATTAATAAAAATTTTAAAAAATTACCGGTGAGTGTAACATACAAACTGATTTTGATGGTAATATCTTTTGCTACCAAAATCAAGTTTTTTTGGCACTTGATCCGGAATTTTTTCATAGCAAGAACTATCTTTTTATGACCTTGAAGAAATATGTACAAAACAATGGACAAAAACGTTAGTAATCTATAGAATAACATTTAGTCTTCGATTCCCATGAATTAAGAAATATGATAAAACTAAAGAAGAACATCAGTATTTTGATCGAAACAATAAATGCTCAAAATTATATTTAAAGTGAGTGGTATTTAATTTTAGAGACCTATATATATTATTTTATAGTCCTAAACTTGTACATGTTTTACTATTGTTATTTGCAATGGGAAGATGCTGCTTTACCGATATCGAGAACTAATTTAAACCTATTTAAATTAAATAAGAGATCAACCACTTTAATCTATATTTATCTATATCTATATCTATACTATATTAAAAGCACGAAGATATTTAACAAAATATCGTTCGCCTTTTTTACCCTTTCAAAATAGATTTCACACTAAACAAAACAGTCATTTATAATAATCTCCTAATATTTAGGAATGATCGTTTAATTAATTTCCTAATATTTAGGAATAGTCATTTAATTATAACATTGATATTTAGGACTTAAATTTTAACTAAAATTTGGTTAATATTTTTTTCCATATTTGAAATACGCAAAAAGTTCTCATATTTGGAGATTTAAAAGTAGTATATGTCTAATTACAAATATGGTAGTCAATATTTATGATTTAAAATGACTATGCACGATCAAGACACACACTTTCAAATTTCTATTTTGATATTCTAAGTTTGTTATTAAACTAAGACACAAAAAAGTTGTTAACTTATCAATTTCTAACTCAAACAAGGATATGATAGTAACAAATCATTTTCATTTTTAAAAAAGAGTATGTTAAAAATATTCAAAATGTATATATATATTCTAATAAATACGACAATTAGAAATAAATAACTTAATTTTTACAATTACGATACTCTGTTAATCAACATCAAATTTAATAAATACTTTTAAAATGACACATAATAATTGCACATGGATAGAGACATAGTTGCGCATACTCTAAAAGTACGAAAAATGCCTCTTTTTATTTAAGTATGAGTCCTATTTCGTAGGACTTTAAAATTCATTAAAAGCAATTAAAAATGGTTACTTGAATATGTAGAAAGTCCTCTTTCGACCAAAATTATCATTTTCATAAACTTGTATTTTTTATTTTTTTAATTTAAAAATTTAAAAATATTGATTTAACTTTTTAATATTATATATTTATTGATGTAGATACACGCGCAAAGCGCGTAGCCTAAGACTAGTACTATATTAAAAGCACGAAGACGCTTAGCGAAATGTCGTTCGTCTTTTTTACCCATTAGAAATAGAATTTATACCAGATAAAATAGTCATTTTATAGTTCCTAATATTTAGGATTTTAAAATTAACTAAAATATTAGGATTTTAGAATCAACTAAAAATTTGCTTGTTAGGTCTTTCCTTATTTGAGATATGTAGAAAGTTAGAATTTTAAATTCAATTAAGATTTACCTTATAAAAATCGTCTTTCTCTTCTCTTCTATATTAGTTAATGTATTATTGCTATAGGAAAAAAAAAGAGTTTGAGGCAACGGTACACTAAATTCACTCTGAAGCCCTAATCTTAAGGACAGTATATATTATTCCCTTATGTAATGTATTCCACATACGTTTGCATTGTGTTAATTGTGAAAAGATTATTCTTTTGTTATATAAGTTAGGTAACGCAATTATTATTTTTTATTTTTTGTATTGCTATACAATTCGTTTTTTAGGAATAAAACATTATACCACTTAAGACTTTAGGTTAAAAATAGTCAAATTGAAAATATAATTCCGATTAATGAAGCGCAACCATTATTCTTCCTAATTAAACTCACAAAGAAATATTTTCCCTATCTATGTACTTGCGATATAGGATTCTTCGAGCTTTTAGTTTCTATGTTTTAATTTGTTTTGAAGTTTGCAATATTATTGTCATTATATTGCATTTAAAAGTTTTGATAGATATAAAATTTAGCCATTTAGGCATAAGCATGGTGGGAGCCGGACAATTATGCATAAATTTTGAGTGAGTGCGATTATTAGGTATAAATTTTAAAATTATTATGAGATGGCTGGAAGTATAATTTATCATTAGCTTGAATGACTAACATAGCAAAGGGATCAAAGATCATAATCATGTGTTTCCACAAAATTATTTGTCGAACAAGTTTTATGTCACAAATTATCTAATACTCCCTCCGTTTCAATTTATGTGAACCTATTTCCTTTTTAGTCCGTGCCAAAAAGAATGATCACTTTCCTTATTTGGAAACAATTTACTTTTACAGAATGATTTATAGCCACACAAAATATATGTGCCTCATTTTACACCACAAGATCAAAAGTCTTCTCTCTTTTATTAAACTCCGTGCCCAGTCAAATGGATTCACATAAATTGAAACGGAGGGAGTAATATTTTCAGAATATACTACTGGTTAAAATTGTTATTTAATTTCGGTTTAAACAAAGCTTTTAATATAATATTTATGTAATTTTTTTTATAAGTATACTTATTGAGAAAAGATAAATGCGCAACACGCGTATTCTAAGACTAGTATTCATAAATTGTTACAATTTTTTAGTTAATAAAGAAACTCCATTCACTTTTGTCGTTATTTTGTCCTGCAATAAATTAGAATTGTCCAAGTTTCCATGTTTACCTAACGTTAGGTAAGTTTTTGAAATTCTCTATTTCTCTTTTTGTTAGAACTTAGAATAAAAAAATCATCTAACTGATTTAAAAGGCGTAAACTTTATGTAAATAAGGAAAGATTTAATAAATTAAATTTTATTTGATTTTAATATCCTAAATATTTGGAGAAGCACTAAATAACAATATTATCCGATGTAAAATCATGTTTTAAAGAGTAAAAAAAGTGAACGATATTTCACTAGGGACATTCGTGTATAGATATATGATCTTGAACAATTTTAGAGACCTGACATATTTTTTTTTTATTTTTTATGTTAGTTTTAGGGGTGTACAAACTGAACCGAAAAACCGCACCAAACCGAAAAAAGTCAAACCAAATCGATTAAAAAATCCGACTCGATTTGGTTTGATTTGGTTTGGTATTGAATAAAAAAACCCGAACCAACCCGACATATAAATATATAATTTTTATATATATTATTTAAGATTTTATATAAAAATTTTCTTTAAAAAATGTCTAGAAATATTTGGGATTCTCTTGCGGGATATAAATTTTAATAGAATATGAAGTGCTTCATATTTATTTACCTTAAATAATGGGTTATATGATCAGTTTCTTATCTAGTGTTACTAAAATACGTGTATCTCTTTGTTCTTACATATTCATATCATATGTTAAGATGTATTAAATTCTTATATCTTTTTCGAATGTGAAGTGGTTATTAATATTTAGGTATCATATTGATTTTTATGTTTAATTACTAAATTCGGATAACCTGAAAGTGTATATCAACGAAAAATTATTGTCAGACAACTAATAAAATAATTATTATGTGTTAACTAATGGAATTCTCACATAAGAATATTTTAATTGATAATATATTTTTCAACTTTTTATATATTTACTAAATAAATGTATACGTATCAAATATTTAACAAAGTAAGATTGAAATAATATGTAAGTAACAAAAAACCCGAAAATCCGACAAAACCGAACCAATCCAAACTGATATAGTTGGTTTGGATAAAATCGGTTTAGTTTGGTTTGGATAAAAACCAAACCAATCCGGTCCATGTTAGGCTACCCTGTTATGACTTATGATACTCCATGCTCAGATATTTTAGCTTGGGCGCATGTGAAAGGAAAAAGGGGATATTGTTACAATACTCACATTATTTTAAGTGTTTTGATGTAGTCTTCCTATAAATTTCAGACGATTTTCACCGCTTGAATTATATTTTTTAGGGTTGAGTTATGCTCGACTTCTATTTTCTACGAGATATATATACGAGGAGCAAGAAAAAGATTATTATCTTAATGAGAGAAATCTTAAGCCAATTCAACAAAAAGTATTTTCTTATCTATGATTAATGAAAGTCAAAGGAAATAGAGAGAAATCTTAAACCAATTCAACAAAAAGTATTTTCTTATTGATGAAAGTCAAAGGAAATAGATGCGTATTGTTGGATGACATTGTAGAAGATTATTTCCAAAAAGAGATAGTTGTTAATGGCTTGTTGGCTAATATTAGTGATAGAACACTATATTACTAAGTAAATGAATGCAAATTTGTATTTTTACATTTCTAGCTTTATATGTGATCATGCTTCCTTCATTATTAAATTCTTTTATTACTGTAAGTATTTTAAATTTTTCCCACTTTTCATCTGGTAGACAGTTATATCTACATAAATTAGTTTCTGCTCCTGTATTTATTATAGGGGTATAGTATCTATTATAGTATCCTTCTACTATGATTTTCATAAGTACATATATTTTCATATAAAAGTTCTTTTTATTCTAATTTTCTTTGTATTATATGTAATCGTATGTTATATTATTTTTCTTTTCTTTTTGTTTTTCAAATTCTATATTTATTATTTGGTTTTCTATTATTATTTCTTTTTCTATTTTTTCTTTAGTAGTTACTAAATTTGTTGGTAGGTCTAGGCAATTATACCTAATGGTTTTCTATTATTATTTCTTTTTCTATTTTTATTTCATCACTTTGGTAGGTCTAGGCAATTATATTAGATGTCATTAAATTTTACTTGGTCTTTTTCTATCTAGATTCTTAAATTGGAATTTAGGATGAAAGTATTCGGGATATATATGGAAGAATGTGTCAAATACATTTTTTGGAATTCAAATAAATATTACAAGGATATTTTGGTGTTACTCCACGTCTCACTGTATAAGAGGAAGAATATCCTAGTCTTTTTCTTACTGGTATTTATATTTTTTTTCCTATATTACTTAATATAAAGACCTATCAGGTTCGTTCTTCATTCTCTGTTAATTGAAGTTATCAAAGTAATATACAAAAATCTATATTAAAAGAAACTTACCACATCCTTAGAGAAAGTCAATGATTCAATGAATTTAAGTTTAGTGGAAATGTATAGTATATTTTTTTGACTCCTAAAATGAAATTGTTGTTATGAACAAATTTCCTGTGTAAATCCCATTCTGTCAACAGTCCAGGATAAATCACAATATGCAACAAAACATGGACTTAGACATGTTTAATGAGCTCAAACTGTACCGAGTCCAAGTTAGTTTTTTTTTTTTTTTATGAACAGTAAGGATATTATATTAAAAACTAAACATCCAACATATTACACGACATTAGTGGTGCCTTGCAAGGCATTATTGTTTCCTAGGGCAGCCAACTTAGTACAGACAGTAGTAGAAACATATTTAACAGAAAAAACTTCCTCCAGATCCTTTTGATATTTTTCTATCGCCAGTTCTGGTGGGGTTGCCAAAAGAGTGATTTTATTTATGTTGGTCTGCAGTAATGCCATTCTTGCCAAGGCATGCGCCATCTTATTTCCTTGTTTAAAGCTATGCCTGAGTACCACCTGACTCTTCTCCCTTGCTTGTTGCATCAACCACCTCCAATCATAGACTAATTTTGTGTAAGTAGCTTGATCATTTTCTAAGATATTAATGACCTTCAATGTATCTGTTTCTATTTCCACTGGTATCAAGTTGTGCTCTATTATTGCTTGAAGATATTCTTGCAAATCTTGAAGCTCCACTTGTGTTGCTGAGAGAGTTGCAGCTTTTTTGTGGAATTTCATAATCCAGCTCACTATATTGTTTCTTGCCACACCACCTACTCCTTCTTGGCAATTGTTTCTACTGAATGCTCCATCTATATTAAATTTGAGCCATCCTCTTGGTGGCTTATGCCATTTTATTTTAATAGGTTTTTGGGTCATGCTATTCATACCTTTCTCTGTGAGTAGATTATGTTCTAATGCTAGCCTTATGATGGAATTCCAATTCATGCAGCAACTAGTATTATTATGGTTATTGTGGTTTTTGTTTTTCCATATATGCTATACTGCAAACGGGAAGATGTCTGCCCACTGAAGCTATTTTTGGCGGAAAGTGTGGCTTACTTCCTTGATTTGGTCTATCCAGTGAGTATGAGATGTAGTATTGTTAAAGCAAATATCATACTCCCTTCAAAGGTGTTTTATAATGTCACATTCCCAAAAATATGATGGATTGTTTCTTTTTAGGGCATATATGGTTAATATTAATCTCTATTTTAGCTAGATATACTCTAGTGGGAATCCTATCATGGTAGCATTTTCGGATAAATTTTTTTATTTTGTTATGACAACGTAATTTCCATATCTAGTTAAAATCTTTTAAGCAATCCTCATTTTTTTTGATAATTTTATAGCAGGACGAGGTTAAGAAGATACCATTTGAGGCAAGACTCCATATGTTGTGGCTATTACAAGTAGATGGAGATTATAGGCACCAATAGTATTAATGTTATCTATAATACAAATTGGTAGGTCAAAGGATAAGTTAGAGAAGTCCCATTTGTTCCCTTTACTTAGTTTACCAATAGTCATTTTATCTTCGCTAAGGTTTAGGGGGCCTTCAATAACTTTTCTAAGATTTAATACATTTGGAATCCAGTTTGATTCCCAAATACTAAGAGAGGTGTTTTTATTAACGTCCCATATAGTGCCGATATTGCAATAATACCTTCCCCTCAATATACTTTTCCATATAAAAGAGGGTTGATTTTGATTCTTCGCATTTGCATATTTACTGGCTATAATTTGGGTCCAAAGAGAATTAGTATTAATCAACCTTCATGCTAGACTAGTAAGAAGTGTTAAGTTTTTACTCTTAGCCTTTCTGATTCCCAAACCCCCCATGCTTTTGTCTCTTGTAACGGAATCCCAGTTAAGAAGATGAATTTTTCTTTTTTCTGGAGTGGAGTTCCATATAAAATCCCATTGTACTTTATATATTTCCTTTAGATTTTTTGTAGGGAGCAGTGAATATTGCATAATATGATTTGGAATATTATTTAGGGTGCATGTAACTAAATTACATCTTCCTGCCGTATTTAGCCATCTTGCTTTCCAACTTTCCAATTTTATTCTCATTTTATCAATCAAAAATTGGTAGTCCTTTGTGTTGGGGTTTGAATTAACAAGAGGAAATCCTAAGTACCAAAATTATCACTAAGCTTTATATTGAATATTGAGGATAATTCCATTCTAGTTGCTTTAGTGCAGTTTGGTGAAACAATTAATTTGGATTTTGTTCTATTAATTGCCTGACCTGAAAGTTGGCAGAAGTCATTAAGGCTTTCTAAAATTGTGAGGTTTGTTTTCGTGTTAGCTTTGCCTATTAGGGTTATGTCATCGACAAAGAATATGTGAGATAGTGGGGGGATTCTAGGGGTAATTTTCAATGCATCCCATTTCCTAATGTCACTTTTGTGGCAGATCATTTTAGAGAGTATTTCCATACACAAGATAAAAATATATGAGGACATTGGGTCACCTTGTCTAATACCGCTTGTGGGAGTGAACGATTCTGATTCTGAACCATTAACAAGGATGGAGTAGCTAGGAGTTATGCAAGACATGATAAGATTTATGATTTTTTGGGGGAATTCGAAGTAACTTAAATTTCCATGAATAAAAGACCTTTTTAGTTTGTCAAAAGCCTTTTCAAAGTCTACTTTAAGGATCATGTGCCCTTTCTTTGATTTTGAATTCCTAATATATTTTATTACCTCCTGGATTATGGCAACATTGACACAATCTCTTCTACCTTTAATGAAGCTTGCTTGGTGGGGTCCAATTAATCTAGTGAGGAAAGGCCTTATTATTTGGCGATGATCTTTGTGATTATTTTGTAAATAGTATTACATAGGCTAATTGGTCTAAAATTTCGTAGATTGTTAGCATTTTCAAATTTAGGAATTAGACACAAGTAGGTATTATTGGTGACTTTAGGAATGCAACTATTGTCAAATACTTTGTGGCAAAAAGTATTTACATTATCCCTAATGGTTTGCCAGTATTTTTAATAAAAGAAGGGGTTCAGACCATCAGGTCCTGGAGATCTGTAAGGATTAAAGGAGAATACTGCTTTAGTAATTTTTTGATCCATTAAGGAATAGTCTAGGCATGATAAGTCAAAGGGTAGATCCATAGGGGTTACAGTAGTTCTTGTATGCCAATTAGAATGTGGGAAGTTATGAATAGATTTTTGAAATAATTAATCGTGTGAAGTATTATGCAATTGTGATAATCAATTCAGTTTTCCATATCATCTTTAAAGAAGACTATTTTATTAATTCTTCTTCTATTAGTAGCACTAATATGGAAGAATTTTCTGTTTGCGTTCCCGTCGTTCAACCACAAAACTCTAGACCTAAGTTTCCAGTAGTCCTCTTCCAACTTAAGGAAGTCATTATATTGTTAGGTAAGAGTTACTTCTAGTTGTTGGAGGAAAAGGCTTGTGTAATATTTAGGGCTGCTTTGGATCCCTCCTAGCCTAGCTAGGATCTTACTTTTTTGTTTATGAATATTTTCGAAGGTTTCTCTACTCCATAGCTTTACATCATTCTCAAAAGAGCTAGTTCCCTTTAGTAGGTCATTACTATTCCAATTTTTTTAAGTATCTTAATAAATTTAGGGTGAGAGCACCTATTGTTGCTAAGCGGAAGGGCTTATCAATGTAAGTAGTATTTTTGTTCTTTAAAGAGAGCAAAATGAGGTTGTGGTCGGAATGTGTCTTAGGAAGATGAACTATTGAGGCGTGGGGATATGTTCTAGCCATTGTATGTTGGCATACACGTTGTCTAATCTTTTCATTATTAAATTTTTATTTTTCTTCTATATTTGACCACGTGAATTTCGACCCTTTGAAACTTAGATCTAATAATTTACAATGGTTTAGACTAGCTAAAATTTTTCTAGCTCTATTTTGGATGACTGCCTTGCCACCAATTTTTTTCGTCTGCCCTAGCTACGTTATTAAAGTCCCCTCCCATTAGCTAATCCTCTTTATAATGATCAAATAGATTTTAAATATTGTGCCAAAGTGTATCTCTATTTGTTTAATTAGTACTAGCATAAATAGAACTAAAAAGCCAGAATTTATAGTTTGGTTATACCTCTATCATGGCTTGAATTTCCTGATTTCTTCTTATGAAGTTGTTCACTACAACTCTTGTATGATTTCACAGGATCACCATCCCTCCAGGTTGCCCTTCCGCTGATACCTCAATCATTTTTGTGAAGTTGAACTCTTCCATAATGGATACGTGCGTAGCCGTCCTTGTTTCCAGTAGGGTAACCATGCTAGGCTTGTGGGTATCCATAATTTCTCTAAAGTTTCTTCTAAAGTTAGCATTGTTTGCATCCTGAACATTCCAAATAACAAAGTTAATTGGTTGATTCATTATTAGGGGGTGTGGGGTGGTTGTGACTGTTCTCCCTCATTGCCGTGGCATTGTTCCTCTGGTTGGATAGAACTAGGATGACTATCTTTTTTCCTACTCTTGGATCGTGTGGGGCCTTATATCTATTGAGCACTTGAATAGATTCATCGACCTACTGATGATACATTTCTTGTCGAGCCATAAGATTAAGATTTTTACCTCACTTAGGTTTGAGAATTCCACCCTTGGTTCCCCCTGATGTTGGATGTGTTATTCCTTCACCTCTTGATTTTGCTCTTGTTGTTGCATATCCTCGTGTGGTTGAGCTTGTTCTTTTACTTGCAAGGGGGTTTGTTGTTGAGGGACAGGAGATGGTAGAGGTTTTTGCACATCCCAACGTGTGAATATGGGGTTCACCATTGACATCTCTTCTGAAGCAAAGAATGAAAGGTTGAGAGGGATGATTTGGGGCATCAGAGTGTTGAGATTCCCCGGAATATTCCACATTTCCTGCATGTTATTGGCTAGATATTGGGTCATTGATGGAGCTAGAGGCTGCAAAATATTATTCATCCACAGCTGGTTGATGTAGTTGGTCATAGCTAGGTGCATGCCTTCTGAGATCAGTTGTGCCAGATAGTTTGTGTTCGGGATGATGAGGATTGAGTCCTGCCAGATAGTTTGTGTTCAGGATGATGAGGATTGAGTCCTGACCATTCATCTGCAAGTTGAAGGGCATTGCATGCCCCATTAGTCCCATCTCGATCCAGGACTGTGGTTGGTGGTGTGGGGGGTTTGGAGGTTGTGCATAGATTACTGGTGAAGCAGGGAGTTGTGGTGGTAGTGGAGGAAGGTTGTCCATTTGATAGGGGCGATGTAGACGTTGTATTTGGACTAGTCTATATCTTCTCCTCAAGGTTAGTGGTGTGCGAGGCATTTTGGGTGGTGCAATTCTAGCTTCTCTTTCTAACCGACACCATGCTTTTAGAGAGAACGAAGAGTAAGTTAATTTTTCTTTCCTCCATTATTATTGTTGTACTAAGTCAGCCTAAAGATACCCTTAATATCGTTTATGAAACTGTTTGTTAGGTCAAACTCGTATGATTTTTCTCAAAATGTCTTATACCATTAAACATATTATTACACTATATATATAAATTTTCAATCATTTTAACTTTCAATGTGTGACTTTATACGCATACCTAACAATTATATTAGAACTCACAAAAAAATTTCAATATAGCCTGTCTTCCCTTTTTTTTGGGCAAACTCTCTTCCTATGATCACCTTCATATAATTTGAGGGTACCAATACGCCCTCCCATAAAAAAAAATATAGAGTGAGGATCGCAAATCATATAATCGCATCACATATGACATAATTTCAATAAAGTTACTTAACTCCACTATTCTAAAAAAAGATAAATAAAGGAAAAGGATCAAAATTGTCTATTTAGAATGAGAAAAGGAAAATAGTTACCATTTCTTATGCTTTCAATTCAATGCAAAAATATTCCTGATGTTCCACGAGTAGCTCAAATATGACTCTCTCTTTGCTGGTGATGTGGATATCATGTAGCAATGTTACCTTCCCAACCTAGTTTAACCCCTCCCCTGCTTTCTTTCACTAGTAGCACCTCCTCCCATCCATCGTGATGACCACCTTTGTCACTGTCACGCCTCAACCTCAGGAGGCGCGACCGACACTCAATCAAGTAAACCCGACTGAGCAAGCCTTACTGAACACTTTCTACCCCAAATCAATATGAATACGGAACCCGTGCTTTTCATTAATTTAGATGAGGATACATGGTGCATACTACATTATTGGTTCATTTCATATCACAAAGATTTACCATACATAAGCTAGCTTCAAGGATTCTATTAGAGTTACAATCTATGGAAATCACAAATTTAGGATTACAACATAGATAGTGGACTCCCCAAACACCCTTACATAACTCACACTAGTGTATACAGAGCCTCTAAGGATACAACAGATAAGCATAACTATGCCGGCAACAAGGCCCCGACTATACCCCAAAAGTGAAAACCTGTAATAACAAAAGATACACCATATAGCCCCTTGAAAGAAAAAATGGCTCACAAAGACTTCGAGTATAAAATGCTCCGCTACACACGATCGACACTATCCGCTATGGAGCCACCTATATTTATTGAAAAATGTAGCGCCCCCGGCAAAAGGGACGTTAGTACCATGGAATAGTACTAGTATGTATAACTAAATATCATTTTATTTGAAAGAACTATCAAACAGGTACAAGTAAATAACATGGGTATATCAAATATATAATTCATAAAATCTTTCATACAATTTCCAAAACTTAGGTTAGGGCATTTCCGTCACATGTTCACCACTGTTCTCAATACCGCCGCCATCTTGAGTGGAGTCCGGTCACGACCCGACCGGCTAGGTCACTTCATTGGAGGCATAACTCTCAATCAATATTTCATTTCCCCTTATTCGGAATTCAATATCGGCACATTACCACCATGTGTGCAGCATAGTGCCCGATCACGACCCGATCGACTAGGTCACCTTTCCTAGGCATTACTCCTTTCTCATTAGTCAATACCTCTGAATCTTTATTTCACAAATATCATATCAATTATTGGCGCTCATGGCCACCATTCTCGCATTGTTTTTTTTCTCTTTTTCAATATTCATTTTACAAGTTGTGATCATATACACATATACCATAATAATTCAAGTTACAATTACAGGTAAGTGAGCACATAGCTAGCATGAATAGTTCTTTCTTTCGATGTTGGCTTATAGCCCAAGTATTTCAACATATAACTGTACTTTTCATCCTTCTCTAATTATCAAGAATGGTACATTATTCACATTGAGGCACATCCTTCACGTACATGTATATATAATTTCAAATCAATTAATGCGTAATAACAATTAATACACTAACCAATTCAACTCTTACCATACTTTCATAATGGCCGACCGTGCTCCATTTCAAATAAAAGGGGGTTTTAGCCATACATACCTCAATAAAGCTTTCCTTACTCTTTTACAAATTTCCGAAACTCTTAGCACTTCGATCTATTGAGTAAGAATTACAAATTAAATCGAGAATTAGAGATGAGATTAAGACTCTAGCTTGGTTCAAGCATATTGACAAGCACTAGAGGTGCAATGTGATCTTAGGCCCCTTTTTGAGAGCAATTTATATCATTTTGTACCCCTCTTTAATTCACTATCCCCCACTACTCTAAGGTTTGATATGCATGTAAGGAATCCATTGTTATACTCGTGAATCACCTCACTAGTGACCCTTTACATATGAGAATAAAAATGATAGTTGGGGTGATGAAGTCTTACCTTTTGAGATGAAGGTCTAGGGGTCTTCACTTTATTTTCTTCAAGGATTTAGCCATATCTTATGGAGTAATTTGATAGGGAGATTTTCCCTCTCTAAAAACCCCCTCTCTCCCTCTAGAAATGCTCATAAGAATGCTTAAAATGAGCTATAATACCGGATATATCGATAGGGAGGTCGGGTTAAAAATTAGAAAATTGGAGCCCCGAGTCAAATATGCAATCGCATTTGCGTTCGCAGAGTAAACATGCGGTCCGCATAATGGACCACAAAATGCTCCCCAGAAACTGGGCACTCTGACTGAGTCTGCGGCAGAAATACAGTCCGCATTCACATTCTACGATCGCAAAGTGCACCGCAGAACTGACCCTCACAAAATTCAAAGGAAAATATGCGACGACTATGCGGTCCGCATTTCGATTATGTGACCGCATAGTTGACTTCAATTTTAACCAACATTCTGACTAACTCTGCGACAGGTATGCGGTCCCCATACCTGATTTGCGGCCGCATTCTGGACCGCATTTTTTACATTTTTTTCTGCAAACTTATTCTTGACTTTTTAATGCATTATTCAATCCAAAAAGGTCCGCGCCGTGGCGAGCTTGCTCGACGCGAGGTATATTTATGAATTGCTGACACATGCTCCTGACTTGGCATCACGGGATCTGAATTTTTGAGCAGGGATTTTCACGGGGCCTTACATCCTCCCCCACTTAAGATCATTCATCCTCGAATAAGGATCAAGGTTCACTTATTAATAGTCTTAGTGCAATCTTCTCCTCTTCACAACCCGTAACAGGTTGACAGTCCCCAAATTTAGCTAACTCCTTAGATTTTGCAAAAATTTCGCCAGAGTTTCCTTTGTATCTAGGCCTTACCCACGTGTCAGAGAAACATATCATAACAACATAAACATATTCATAAGCATAGTATAACTGGAACAATATCAACCATGGCCATATAGGCAACCATATTACCAAAAAGAGGACGATTTTACATAAATACAACCAACAAATACGATTTCAAAGGAGCTAAACGCATAAACGTTATTACATGATTATTAAAACAAGTGTGGATACTTCTTTTTCATTTCATCATCGGCTTCCCAAGTAGCTTCCTCAACATGCTGGTTTCTCCATAATACTTTCATGGATGCAATTTCCTTATTTCTCAGTTTTTGAACTTGCCTATGAAGAATGGCAACTGGGACCTCTTCATATGATAGCACTTCGTTTACCTCAATAGTCTCAACTGGTACAATGGTGGACGGATCCCCTACTACCTTCCTTAACATAGACATATGGAAGACCGGGTGTACCAATGACATCTCGGGCGATAGCTCGAGCTTGTATGCCACCTGACCAACTTTTTGAATGATTCTGTATGGTCCGACATGCCTTGGACTTAATTTTCCCTTCTTTCCGAATCGCATGATACACTTCATAGGGGAAACTTTCAAGAATACCCAATCGTCTTCTTTAAACTCCAAATCTCTGCGACGCACATCCGAGTAGGATTTTTGGCGACTTTGAGCAGTTTTCAACCTTTCTTTAATAAGCTTGACTTTCTCCATGGTCTGGTGCACGAGGTCTGGACCTATCAATTCCTCTTCTCCATCCTCGAACCATCCTATGGGAGACCTACAGCTCCTACCATACAATGCTTCGAATGGTGCCATTTTAATACTAGCGTGTAAGATGTTGTTGTAAGCGAATTCTATGAGTGGAAAATGGTCATCCCAACTCCCCTTGAAATCAATAGTACAAGCACGCAACATGTCTTCAAGCATTTGAATAGTCTGCTCTGCTTGCCCATCGGTTTGTGGATGAAAAACTGTGCTAAGGTTTACTTGTGTACCCAAACCCTGTTGAAACTTCTTCCAAAAGTTAGTTGTGAATTGAGCCCCTTGATCTGAAATGATTAAGACTGGAGTGCCTGACTTGGCACATGCTCCTAACTTGGCTGACACATCCAAAAGTTATGAATTGCTGACACATGCTCCTGACTTGACATCACTGGATCTGGATTTTCAAGTAAGGATTTTCACGGGGCCTTACAGTCACCACCTTCCCTCAGCTATAAACCCTTCGCCATACAACTGCCTAAAAGTTTTTAACTTATTAGAAAGATTATCTAAATTTGATGTAGAAACTATAAATTGTTTAGTATTTGATATTCTTATTTTCCTTCGCAACTCTATTTCATCTAATTCACAGAAACAACTTTTCACCCCACAGAAAATTTTGAGCTTTTTAGTAAATTGGGATACCCCAAAACATAACCCACAATAGAAATTGTAAGATATTTCCTAATTCTATATATGGCCTAATAAATTGAAGGCCCTTAATTAATAACAAATCTCGTTTGTCCGATCGATTACGTGATGGATGTACCAAATTAAACAAAAATATCTCTAAATTAGTCCTCTCCCTACCCATTAGGGTTACATTATTTTTTATTTTTTTTCCATCCCTAAAGGCGGCGTTAACGAAAGCTAGGGCTAGGGCAAGGGCTGAAAAACCAATTTCAATTAATACTTCCTCTTCATGATAATGAATTCTGCTTCAGGTATTTTTTCTATAATGAGCACGTGCAAGATTATCGTGATTAAGATCCAGGTATGAATTAATGTTTATGTTTTCATATGGTATCATGAGCCTGGGATTTGAATTTATAATCTTCGCAAAAGAGTATAATGTGTTAAATATGAGTTTTAATAATTGAAAAAAATATCACATTTGGTGCAGAATCACAAGGATAAAACAACGTATTGGCCCAAGTAAAGGTTAGTTTTGAAGACTAATAAAGGAACTCAGACATGGACCAGGTCCATCCTAGTGGAGCACAAATACGGCTAGACTTAAGCATGTGAGATACACATGAAGGAGATAAAATTAACTTGAAAGAAGTAATATTTCCTGATCTTGATCGAAAATGTTTCATATTGGATAAGGAGAAGGATTCCTTACTCAAAGAGAACACAGTTTAAGAAAGGAAAGGAGTTAGAGGATGAGATCAACTAGAACTCTTCCATCAAGGAAGAGTAGTATCAGAATTCTAGTCAATACCTATTTACTAACTCTATAAATATCAGTGTTGTTCTCTTTTACAGGTAATGCACATAAGCAGAAGTTAAACGTGAATTGAGAGCAAAATAGCAAGACAATTTTGTAAGCAATTCGTGTGTGATTCAAGCGTGCAAACCTGAAGGTACTTGAGCCAGTTAGAAGTCTGTCTCTTATTCTAGTTCAATTGTAGTAGGTGGTTTTATATTGTACCTTTTAGCTTTATCTAGAGGTAAGTGTACTCAGAGTTTTCAAGTTAGAGTTAACTAGAAGTTGTCACAACAGCTGAGGCTGTGTGCTACAAAGGGATTAGAGTTAGCCCTAGGTTTACAAAATAGTTTTTGTAAATACAGTTTTTGGCTCAGTGATTTTAGTGGAGAGTTTGGGAAAATCCTACTGGAAAGTAGGTCGTGGTTTTTTAGCTTTTGAGCCAGGTGTTTTCCACGTAAAATACTTGTGTTCTTTACTTTCCACATTTATTATTTCTTCAATAGCAGGTTAAGGAACACGTAGAAGAACCAGGTCCTTCCATAAACAACTTAAGAGAAAAATTGATCACCATACAATTCACCCCCCCTCTTGTGTGATATTGAAGTATAAAATATCAATTGATATTAGTGCGGGTTATCCATGAAGCGTTTAACACCTTACGAATAGATCAAGATGAGTGCACCACCTGGAAATTGGGAAGGACAATTCACTACTAGGCCTCTACTCTTTAATTTCCAGTGATACTCCTGGTGGAAAAACAGGATGAAAGATATCATCATCGGAGAGGGCTATGAACTCTGGGACATTGTTACTGATGGTCCCCTAGCTACCATGAAAAAGAATGCTGAAGGAGTAGATGTGCAAAAGACTAGAGCTGACTGCACTACTGAGGACTTGAAGAAGTGGAAAAAAATGCTAAGGCCAAGAAATGACTTGTGTGTGGACTTTGTCCAGATGAGTACAACAAAATTTAAACTGGACTAATGCTAAGGAAATTTGGGACACTTTGCAAGTGGCTCACGAAGGAATTCGTCAAGTGAATAGATCAACAGGAACATTGCTGTATTCGCAATATGAGAATTTCACCATGAAGGAAGGAGAAACTATCCAAGATATTTATATAAGGTTCACCACACTAAAAAATGAACTTAAGTCTTTTGGAAGGATTATACTTGAAGAGATAAGGTTGAGAAAATTCTGACAAGGGTTTTGTCAGCTACTTGGGAAAGCAAAATCACTGCTATTCAGGAATCAAATAACATTTTCACTCTCGAGTTGGACGAGTTAATTGGAAATCTCACTACCTATGAACTTAGAAGGCAAACCATGAAGATGGATGCACCAATGAAGGAAAGGAGCCTGGCCCTCATAATAGCTGAAGGTGCAGATCTAGAAGAAGATGAAATGGTTATGATCACGAGGGATTTCAAGAAGTATCTAATGAGAGGAAAGGTTTCTTCAAGAGGTGAAAACTTCACCAAACGAAGGGTCCCAAAAAAAAAACCAAAGAGGGCTGCTACAAATGTGGTAAGATTGACCACATGATCAAAAACTGTCCTCAGTGGGAAATCGAATGGAAGAAAGAAAGGGTTGAATGAAGAAACAGGAAAACGAAATAGGTTCATCCCAAGAAGAACAAAGAATCAACAAAGGCTATGGTTGCTGTTTGGGGAGATAGCTCAGATGAGGATTCAAAAACTGAAGATGGAGATCAACATGCACTGATGGCCATTGGAAAATCCGATGAGGAATCAGAGGTAAGTGTGATTCATCTCAAAGACAAGATTAAATTTTTGTCTAAAGAAAATCTAAGTTACGCTAGATTTCATTGATGAATCTGAGGTCATAAACAATGAGAAGGAACACCTATCTAAGGAATGTTTAATCTTGAAAGCTAAGTGCAAAAATCTAGAACTCAGGACTAGTGAAAGTGAGTAAAAATGCTGAGTTGAAGAACTAGGTTCTTGAACTTGACACCACTGTGCTAGAGCTTAGATCTGAAAATTTAAAACTGAAATTAGGAACATGTAAAAAGAAAGCTAATCACACACATCTCACCTTAGAAGAAAATCTAGGAAAAATGAAGGATGAGTTGTACAAAAAGGACGAGCAAATAAGAGTCCTACAATAAGATCTAAGCAGGGTTAAGCATGAACTAGATGAACTTGTAAATGGAATAAGTCCTCTGATGCTCTGTCGTGGATACAAGAACACATAGTAGCAATAAGTGAGGACTTGTCTATAGGACCCCCACATCTAAGTGAGATCTCAAAAGCAAGTACATCACACTTCCTGAGAATAAAATCTGCACAAACTATGGTAAGACTAGTCGCTAGAGAAGAAAAGGCCAGTCAAAAGAACAAAACTTCTATTCAAGGGAAAAAGAGGCTGCCGGGATAGGCTAAAAAGAATTTAATTCCCCATTTTGCCTATAGAAAGTGACCTAAACTAGTTTGGGTTACTAAGACTAACCCCTGATTTCTTTGTGCAGGTCCAAGCGAAGGGGAGCAACCAAAGCATATGACTGGAAGCAAGAACTAGTTCCGTTCACTTGAGGACCTGAAAGGAGGCAATGTCTCTTTTGGAAATGGTAAGAAAGTGGAGATCATTGGGGTTGTAAAGGTAGGTAACACAGACTCACACTCTATTGAGAATGTCTACCTAATAGATGGCTTGAAATATAGCCTAATCAGTGTATCACAATTGTGTGACAGAGGTAACCTGGTAGCATTCACCTCTACCAAATATTTTGTGATAAATCTTACCACTGACAAGATTGTCTTGCAGGGAAAAAGAGTAAACAATATATATATTGTAGATCTGTCCACTCTTTCAGAAAATGAACTCACTTGCTTAAGTGTGTTGGACAATGATCCCCTCATTTGACACAAAAGACTTGGACATGCAAGTCTAAGTCAGCTCAACAAATTAGTCTCCAAGGACCTGGTGATAGGGCTACCTAACATCAAGTTCAAGGAAAACAAAGTTTGTGAGGCTTGTGCAAGGGGGAAGCAGGTAAGATGCTCTTTTAAATGTAAGAAAGTGGTAAGCAGGACCAGATCGATGGAACTAGTTCATATGGATCTCTGTGGTCAAATGAGAAGATTAAGCAGATGTAGTATTAAATATGTAATGGTGCTTATTGATGATTACTCTAGGTTTACTTGGACATTGTTTTTAATATCTAAGGGTGAAACATTTGACGTGTTTACTTCTTTTGTTAGAAAAACTCAGAAACAACTAGGTAATCAACTTGCATCAATTAGGTAGGATCATGGAACTAAATTTGAAAATGCTAAGTTTGCTGAATTTTATGATGTGCATTGCATAGATCATAACTTTTCTTCTCCTAGGACTCCACAACAAAATGGAGAAGTTGAAAGAAATAATAGGACACTTGAAGATATGGCTAGGACCATGTTTCTTTCTATTAAATTGCCCTATAGCTTCTGGGAAGAAGCTGTAAATGATGCATGTTACATCATTAATAGGTGCATGACTAGACCTCTTATAGAGAAGACTCCCTATGAATTACTTAAAGGGAAAAAACCAAATATAGTCATCTTAGGGCATTTGGATGCAGGTGCTTTGTGCAAAACAATGGAAAGGACTCCCTAGGTAAGTTTGATCCCACAAGTGATGAGAGAGTATTCTTAGGATATCTTCATAGAGCAAAGCTTATAAAGTGTACAACAAAAGAACTATGTGTGTAGAAGAAAGTGTATATATTTTTTTCGATGAAACTAACATTCTTTCTGAGAGACAGAAACATGAAGATGAAGCTATTGGGCTGGTAAAAGGTTTAAATGAAGTCACAGCCCAAGCTGAAGCTGCACTAGAAAAAGGAAAAGATGATGGAACATGTTCTTCCATCTAGGGCAACCTGACAGGGGGAACTGAACAAAGAATAAATAAATCTAACTACCAAATGGAACCTGTCCATGAGCCTGTTCCTCATCGGCAAAACATAGGAGAAACATCAAGCAGAAACTAGTTGATTGTGAAACCTTACAAGTATCAAATTTCTCATCCCATTGAGAACATAATTACTTACTCAACTTCTGTAATCAAAAGTAGATCTCAATTAAAGAATCTTTGTGCTTTTGTTGCTTTCCTATCTCTTATTGAAACTAAAAATGTTGCTGAGGCTTTGCAGGATGTAGAATGGGTAAATGCAATGCAAGATGGACTCAATCAGTTTTAAAGGAGTCATGTTTAGCATCTGGTTCTAAGAGCAAGGATAGAGAAGTAATTGGCACTAAATAGGTCTTTAGAAAAAAACTTGATGACGATGGAACTGTTACGAAGAAAATGGAAAGGTTGTTGTTTCAAAGTTATAGCCAAGAGGAGGTCATAGACTATGATGAGACCTTTGCTCTAGTTGCAAGATTGGAAGAAATAAGACTCCTCATAGCCTTTGCTGCACACATGGAATTTACCCTTCACCAGATGGACGTCAAGAGTGCCTTCCCAAATGGATACTTAAAGGAAGAAGTATTTGTCAAACAACCTCTAGGGTTTGAAAGCAAGGAGTGTTCGAATCATGTATACAAACTAGACAAGGCACTCTATGGACTCAAGTATGCTCTAGAGCATGTTATGAACGACTATCCAAATTCCTAGTTGAATATGGCTACAAGAGAGGTAAAATAGATAGTACTCTATTTTTGAGGGAAAAAGGTAAGGATCTTCTAGTGGTACAAATATATGTTAATGGCATAATTTTTGGGGCAACCACCGAAAAACTAAGCAAGGAATTTGCTAAATTAATGGGAAGTAAATTTGAAATGAGTATGATGAGTGAGCTTAACTTCTTTTTAGGCTTACAAATTAAATAAAACTCAAATGGAACCATGATCCATCAACAGAAATATGCAAAAAAGTTGATTAAGAAGTTTAAAATAGACGAATCAAAGGAAGTAACACTCCTATTGCAACAACTACAAAATTAGACATTGATGAACCTGTTGATCAGAAGTTCTATAGGGGTATGATTGGTTCACTTTTGTATCTTACTGCTAGCAGACCTGACATTGTCTTCAGTGTATGGCTTTGTGCTCGATTCCAAGCAAATCCAAAGGAATCCCACTCGATTGCTATCAAGAGAATAATGAAATACTTGAAAAGCACTACTGACCTTTGCCTTTAGTATCCAAAAGGTATTAACTTTAACCTAGTGGGATATGCTGATGCTGACTATGTAGGTGGCCTTGTGGGCAGGAATAGCACCTCGGGTATGGTATACTTTCTTGGTTCATGTCTGGTGTCATGGGCCACTAAAAAGCAAAATTCAGTGGCCTTATCTATTGCTGAAGCTGAGTATGTTGCTGCTGCTTCTTGTTGTGCTCAATTGATGTGGATCAAACAACAGTTAATATTTAATTCACGAGCAGAGTCCTACCTATATTCAAAAACTTCAGAGAAACCTATCCTTTTGAGTTTTTAACCAGTTCCGTTTCTATTAGACTCCTCACCGTATAAAAATGCCTAGAATCTAGGGAAGCTTAACCACCCTTTCAACCTATAATTTCAGAGTAATTGGACTTCTAATTGACTATAAAAAGCTACGGTTGGACATTAATTAACCTTCTCCCTTTAAAATCCATAATCATCACCACTGCCACTCCCATAATTCTCAAACCATCAAAATTTTTCTATTCTACTCTTCTCGCTTTCAAAACTCAAATCAAAATTTTCTTCCAGAATTAGAAAATATGACCAACCCTCAAGATAACCTCGTCACACCTCCAACATCTACCCCCCCGATTCCTCAACTACTCCTTAACCCAGCACAACCCCCCAACATAGGAGAAGGTGAGTGAAGATGCTTGCTCGCAAAACTGTGGCTATAGGTGCGCTTTCAAAGAAACTGTTTACCTTGAAAATGGTAATTTCAATTAGATTTGATTTGATATGATATTGTGGTTCTAAAAATACATGATTTATTTTTATGCTAGTTTTTAGGCAATGTATTCTAAGTGTGAGACTAAAAAATAAGATAAGAACTTCAAGATAGTGCAATAAGCAAACCAAGCAACTAGAAATTGGTGCCTCGAGCTAGCCTATGCAGGGCCTCGAGGTTGAGCTGGACGCTTAGCTAAGGGCAGTCGATGAAGGGTTAACAGTTCTAAGAGCTTTGATGGTGGCTCTTTATGATCCATAACGAGCGATAAATGAAGAGCAATCAATGGAATGTAATGAATGAAAGCAATAAATCTAAGCAATAGAATCAAGGGAGAATGTATTTTAGTTAGAGAGCAGAGAATGTTCTTGTTCTTGTATTCAATATTGTGTTCTCTATTATTTCCCCTCCACAATATGGCAGGGGTTCCCTTTATATAAGAGAGAGAATCCCAACATAGTACAAATTCATTTTTACAAAGATATATGGCTAGTACAACCATTTAATGTCATGGTACAGGCTTGTACTAGCCTAATAGACTTGGTCAGCTTCAATCAAGTGCCTTGGGAATACCCCGCTTTCCTGCGATTACCGTCGATCTGCACTGCCCCGAGGTCGAGCATCGAGAGCCTTAAGAAGTCGAACCTCGAGCAGAGCCTCGAGTCTTCTAGGGATGGTCTTGCGACGTGCCACAATAATCATAAAATTGGACTCCCCAATTTTATCCGCATACAAATAGTCCCCATATTTCTTAGTACGAAAATGATAAGAAACGGACTTGACACTGTTTTTCTTGATCCTCTCATGATGACATCATGTGTATGACATATGCTTTCGTGATGACTGAAACATCCCACCGTTTTGTTTTTCTAGGAGCATTTTATTTATTTTCCCAAAAATGGTGCTATCGCTCCCGATCTGTTTTCCCAAAAGCATTGATTGCGTCATCTATTGCACTGCTGCCTTTTCTATAAATGGAAGGTTTCTTGAGCCAACACTTCATCCAGTCATTCTTCAACAGACTTTAACCCTTTTCTTCTCTTTTTCCTCATCCAAACTTCATTTTCCATGGTTCAAGCCTGTGACTGTAAGGTCACATGGCGATGGTTTTTCCAGTTATGCCATGGCCATCTTTCAGAGCCTTTCCCCACTGAGTGGGATTGTAACGATTTTTTTTTGTTTTTGTTGTTGTTGGTGGTGGCCCAGAATAATGGGGAAAGGGCTCCAAATTATCCCCGCACAGAGGATTTGTGGATCGTGAACTGCTGCTCATCTCTGTTAACTTCCACCTGGTGTGGCACTTCTCTCCCTTTACTTTCTCCGGAGTGAGGCAGTTTCATCTACCAACTATTGCATCCCACACCGGTGCAACGTCTCAAGAAGTGGCTTCACAATAGTAGTGCAGACGAGACTCATACTAGCCAAATTTTTCACCAAGACACAACTTTCTTAGCATTAAAAGCTTTTGTCTTTTATAGGTTATAGCCCATCTTTCAGTTATGGCTACTCTAGAAGGGATTCTCGAAGATGTCATTTTGGAGACCGAAATGGGACCCCTGAAGGAATGGTTCTCGCAGATGTCGCTCCCAAGGATGCGCCTACGAGAGTAGATTTGATCTTTTAGCTATTTGTTTTTTGCTCCTTTGTTTCTGTGTAAGGACCCTTCGTAGTCTTTTGTAACCCTCGTATATCAATAAAAATATTTTTTCAATTTGCTTTTGATTTGTGCTGGATTTTTCGTGGTCTCTATTTGCAAAGAACGTGAGCATGTAACTTTATCGACCGGTCCGAATACTGGACCTAGGCATAGGTATTTCCTTGGTTCTTATTTGATCAATATGACATTCTCTGAAACCCTTCGCCGTCCCTTGGACTAAATACGGGTCGATCTGATATGACCTTAGATCGCCGAGACTTCTGACTCCGAAATTGAGTAAAAGTGAACCTCGGATTTTTAAAATGTAACTTAACCCTTCTAGGCCTCGTTGATAGTCATCGAGGGATGAAATTACCTGGTAACTGAAAATAAAGACAGCCCTCGGGCGTTTTCGTATAGTCCTTGAGTGAGAGTTTTTCTAAACTCGGGTGGCCTTGAAAACTTGTTTTGAACTTAAAATGAAGATAGCCCTGAGGCATTATAGATAGACTCCGAATGAGGATACGCTCGAATTCGAACGGCCCATGGGCTAAATTAATCGAGGAGTGTTTAATTAGCCCTGGAGGCAAAGATAGCATAACGACTTTATTAATAACCCTCGAAAGGTAACCAACTCAAACCTAGAAATATCCTCAAAATAGGGCACCATCTCGAGGCTAGCTTTATGCGGGGGTATTCGATCCCTTGAATGTTATACGATATTGTCCATCGTGTGACATGATCATGAAATGATTGAGGTGACCCCGCTGGTGAACCTTCCTAGAAGTGATAGTGGCCTAGTAGCATTAACTGGCCTTTAAAATAGGCGAAAAATTGCCGCTTGCTCTATATATAAGTTTGTTGTCCCCCTTTTTTGATAATTTTGCTATTTTGAGTAGCTAACCCTTTTTATAGAGTTCTTCTTTCTCGCGTCTGGTCTTTCACCATTTTAATTTGAAGCCTTCGCTTAAATTCTCGTTTTCCCTTTCTTGTTTCACCACAATTATGGCTGTTACACCAGGATCCGTTTACCAAGAAGTGGAAAGTTTTGCCTCTGGTTCTCGCTCGGTCGGTGGTACACCACCGACGTCAGGTGAGCCAACCCCAAGACGTTTTGTCTCGAGGAGGTATCTTTCATTAGAAAAGCCTCCCAATGTTCAAGGCCATTGGGAGTATGCATCGAAGTTCATTTCTTTAATAGGAGAGGGGCACCTCAAGACAATGAGGAAAGAGTGCAGATGGGGAGAAAAGGTGGTATTACAGGTACCTTCCCTGGAAGAAAGCATCGTGCATCATGCAGAGGGTTTTTTAAATGTATACACGTACCCCTTTATGTTAGGCCCTCTCGATAGGGTTGTGCTCAACTACTGTTTGAGGTATCGGGCTACCCTGCCAAAGGTTCATCTGTCATTTTGGAGGGTAGTATTGATGATGAGGTTCTTTGCGGTGGAAGCAGGGCTTGAGTTCACCCTTAGCCATCTTATCAGGTTATACCGGTCCTTTCAACACCGAGGCATTTTAACTTTACAATGTTGATCCACCAGGCCCTTCAATGTCGATGATGAAAAAAGATAGGGAATGTGGGTGGATGAATGGATTCATCCGAGTAGGGATTGTCGATATTATCCGGTGGAGTTCCTGCCATTTCCTGAGGAATGGAATCTTAAACATAAGTGGTACACTTGTGTTTTTATTTTTTCTGCTTATGGTGGAGGTCGATTCCTTAAATATGCTTTCCTTTCCCTTTTTGCAGCAATCTCATGGATGCCATACGAGGTCCCCGACATGACGGATTGGCCTTGGAAACTGGCTGCCCGCTCGACTTAAGATGAGCACAAGTGGCCAAATCTGTCCAAGGGTAGATGGGAGGCAAAACATCACTGTACGTGATGTGTAGTTTGTTTTCTTTGAAAGGTACTTTCTTTTAATGCGCACAGACTCCGTCACCGTAGGCATTGGCATATTTTCTGAGATTAGACCGTTCCCCTTCGGAGAGGAGGAAGGATCATTGGCTTTAGGACCCAGGAATAATAGAAAACGAAAAGAACCCTCGCAGCGCGAAGGTGCTCATAGCGAGGCAAGTCCTGCCCGGAGGCTCAGAGAAGATGCATCAGCTGAGCTTGCAACACCCGAGGCTTCCGTCCTTAGAGAAATGGTTCCTCCTTTATCGCCGTCTTCTTTTTCCATCAAAGACTGATTTTTTGCCGCCGTCTTCTTCGCTTGTTGAAGGTACTTCGAGGGACAAGAATTTTTCGCCGCCCTCTTCTTCTCACGTCGAAGGTACTTTAAGGGACAAGGAAATCCATCGAAGGGACAGGGACGATCATATCGCTTTTTATCACCCAAATCGAATGAATTACATGACAAACATGTTCACCCAACAAGAGAATGCTAAAGAATGGGTCGAACTCTTCAAAACTCTGATTGAGGACCAGGTACAATGGATGTTCGAGTGGTTCCTAACCTAAGAGTTCATCGTCCGATCTAGGGACGCACCTTTCCTAGTACTGATCGGCTTAAAAGGAACGTACCCATACGTACCCTTTCGGGTCATGAGATAAGTGGGTAAGAAGCAAGTAATACCAGGGGTCGACAAGATGAATCAATTCTGAGATGACTTCCAGAATGATGATAGCCCTTACAGGTGCTAGGCTCAGCATATGTGGCATTGCAAGATTGTCCTGGGAAAGGACACCGTCGAACCAGACAGATACCATGCAGGCTGTGCTCCCTATAATTCTGGTTGGTTGGAGGATAATCACAATGGTCTGGGTCAAGCCGGGTTTGTTTGAGGTAACGGGATCATAGATGAAAAGGCCGAAGCACAGGTCAAGTACAACCATCTACGACAGAGAATCCGAATGCAAAAATGAGCATCGCGAGATACAGGAAGCCAATCAAAAACTAATTGAAGAATTGAAGGATATGGCTATCAATGCCAACAAACATTTGGTCTACTTGGAGCGAGGTATAGTGGAGTTGGAAAAGAAGTTTCTGAAAAGGGTCGAAGACTGCCAGACTGCTGAAGGAAATGAAGGCGGACATCTGGCCAAAGCTTACTTGCTACTAGGACTACGCGAGCTAGGGAAGTTGTTCGATGGAGCCAATGATGCTGAGTCTGGGGAAGGTCCCTCTGGGACCAAATAGATAGGAATTCCCATTTCCTCTTTATAAAATGTAATAAGGCCAATGGCCATTAGTGATTTTTATTTTCATGTTATTTAGTGTCCTTTTGGGATTCTTCTACCTTTTATCAATAAAATGAGGCATTTAACATTCTAAGTTCTCCAAAATTAACTTGTCGCTATGCCTACCTCAAGCACAACGAGGTCCCCCAAATTAGGACACACTTTATATTTCAAGCACTACGTGTTTAAATATTGCAACATTTTTCCTAATGATCCTCACTAACTTGTTACCTTTTGCTTTTATTTTTTGTTTATTACCCTCTCCAAAGGTTGGTTCGTGAACTCTGGCAACATCATCATATTTTACGAGATCCAAGGGCCCTTCACCTACTCCTCTTCCCAGTCCTGTCAGACATAAAAACAAAAGAAAAATGGAAGATTCAAACAACTGAACTGAACTGGTAGAGGTCACTCATGATACTCTGGTTCCCAAGGAGAATGAATCCCAACTAGAACAAAAGCTGTTGAAGTTTCAGGAAGAACTTGATCAAGTCCGGAATCTGGAAAGTCTATCATTTTCCCTCACCACTCCAGAGGTTACTTTCCCAAATACTCAAAATCTTGTACCTCCGCAAAATATTCCAAAGCAGCAAAACCATCCTGCTCCTCACCACCACAGCAATACCTGTCATACCGCAAATAACACCCTGCTGCTCATCCCAGAACTCCATAACTCCACAAATGACCATTGCCACACCCAACATAATACCCCCATCTACGTGAAGACTGTGCCGCAGTCCACCAAATCTCAAGCACACCCAAGTTCGATGATAAGGACTTGCTCATCAGAAATCTGGTCGAAGAGCTTAAAAGGTTGACTAGTAGAATTCAAGGCGTTGAAGGTAGTAAGGGAATTGAGGGGATAAACTATAAAGATCTTTGCATATAGCCCGATGTCGAACTGCCCGAGGGGTACAAACCGCCCAAGTTCAAGATATCTAATTGTACAAGGGATCAAAGGGTCCACTTGAGGACATACTGTGACAAATTGGTTGGAGTAGGAAAAGATGAGAAAATCCGCATGAAGCTTTTCATGAAGACCTTGAAGGGAGATGCCTTATCTTGGTACATTAGCCAAGATATGAAGAAGTGGTCAAACTGGGTAAGCATGGCATTCGATTTTATGGATAGATTCAGGTTCAATACGGAGAACACGCCAGATATTTTCTATATCCAAAACTTGAAGAAGAAACCCGCAGAGACCTTCCATGAGTATGCGACTCGATGGAGATCAGAAGCTGCTAAGGTTAGGCCTGCTTTGGAAGAAGAGCAAATAAACAAATTCTTTGATCGGGCCCAGGACCACAGTATTACGAGAGGCTGATGCTGATCGAGAATCATAAGTTTTCTGACATCATCAAGCTAGGAGATAGGATCGAGGAAGGCATCAAGAGTGGCATGGTTATGAACTTTGATGCCTTGCAAGCTACCAATAAGGCTTTACAGTCAGGTGGTACGTCTAAGAAAAGAGACGTAGGTGCCGTAATGGTTGCACAGAGGACCAAATCCCCTATCACATACCAAACATACCCAATACCTTCTATCACATATAAGCGTACCCCAAATTACCAAGCACCATCACCCTTTTACCATACTCCACCTCCTATAGCCCACTTCACCCAAATACTCCCAACCAGCACATGTTTACTAAGCCTACAATACCTAACCATCCTACTATCAATCACCTCCCCCACATCAAAACTTCCCTAGACCTCCACAAAATTTTGACTGCAGACCTTCCAAATAGTATATCGCCATTGATGAACCAATTGACCAGCTGTACGAAAGGCTCAAAGCTGTTGCTTATGTCACCCCTATCCCTACCATAACCCCCGAAAACCCTTCTCAGTGGGTCAATCCAAATAAAACTTGTGCGTACCATTCCAGCATGAAATGATATACCATTGATGAATCCTGCCCTCTGAAGGATAAGATTCAGACTTTGATTGACAACAAGATCGTTGTAGCAAGGGAGCCTACTTCAAAAGTCTGCAGTAACCCTCTTCCATACCACAAGGGCGGAGTTGTTCACATATTCGAGATAGAGGATGATTGGGACCCCATGGGATCAATCGGTTTAATCACAGAAGGCGACGATCCAAAGAAGAAATTAGTCACCCTTAATCCGACTGTGGTCCAGATTCAGCCTTCTGGGGACGTCGAGGAAAACATGTCCATGCCACTCGAGTTTGAAACACCATCCTCTACAAAGACGCCAGCGCCGATTGAGGTTGAGTTTATGTCACCAGCAAATGCGCCTACACCCTTTGAAGTATCGGTCTTACCGCCTAAGGGGCCTGCACCGTTTGGAGTAAAGATAGCCACTCGAATCAGTGGCAATGTCGACAATAACATCATTCCAAACTAATGCTATACCTCGGGACTACACAGCCGAGGCGAGAAGAAAGGGGAAGGTCATGTTCGGGGAAGCCATTGCGGCACAAGGTATGACAAGAACCGGCATGGTTTATACCCTGAAGCATTTGGCTGAGTCAAGCAAGCAAGCCTCTAATCGGCTAGCCATCACTTAAACTGGGCCCGACGATCTCTGGAGAAAGATAAAAGCCAAAGAATGCTCAGTCATTGATCAGCTGAACAAAACACCGACACAGATTTCTATCCTTGCTTTGTTACAAAGTTTTGATGCACACAAGAATGCCTTGCTAAGAGTGCTGAGTAAGGCATATGACCAAGTAACATTACCGGCAGAGAGATGGAAAACATGGTAGGCCAGGTATTGGAAAGTCACAAGATTATTTTTCATAAAGATGAGCTGCCACCAGAGGGTTTGAGTCATAACAAGGCATTGCACATCACCGTGCATGTCGATGCCCCCTTTTTCTAAAGGCAAAATTGGGTTTACGACATTTGGGCGCACAACTCTATTCCTTTTGGGAATTTGGGTTTTTGAGATTTAAAAGAGTCGCTACCTAATGATTAAGTGCATTAGGACACTAAGAAAATTAGCAGAAAAGAAGAACCAGAGAATGGGTAAGGGCTTGAAATTATCTCAGGGGGAAGGTGTTAGGAATCCCCTAAGATCTACTAGTGTGGTTCCCGGCCATGCTGCAATTGTGACTTTAAAGCAAATAAACATACAAGATAACTTCCACATAACGATTAAAACTAGGAATGTATAAAGGTCAAATAAATATGCTGAAGTTAGGGAATATGTGGTTTCATAGTCGTTTAAAAGAATGTATAAATGCAGAAAAATGGGGATCAAGTAACGTATGTAAATAATCAGACAAAGAAGTAAAATAGGCGAAAGTTTAAAAAGAAACAGTGCTAAAAACTAGATAATTAAAAGAGCTTGTGTATAATAAGTGAAAGAGTTGAAGAAAACTAAACATCTAAAAAAAAATTTGAAAAAAGGGAAGTGAACAAGTAAAGAGGAAAGGGGGTCCTAGGTTTATAAATAACATGGATCACCTCACACAACACCCGGTAACCATTTATACACGTGGTTTTAAGAGTGAAGTTGGTTATTTATTAAAACTGTGATTGTTTGACTAGCATTATCTATATGCAGAAGTGCATAAACCTAAGATCATGATTTCTATATGCAGAACTTATAGGCATAATTTCTAAATTGCAGAAGTGCGGAACTTATAGGCATAATTTCTAAAGTGCAGAAGTGCGGAACTTATAGGCATAATTTCTAAAATGCAGAAGTATAGAAAAACTTATAGGCATAATTTCTATGATGCAGAAGTGCAGAAATGCAGAAATGCAGAAAAGCTTATAGGCATAATTTCTACGATGCAGAAGTGCAGAAATGCAGAAAAGTTATAGGCACGAGTTCTGAAATGCAGAATGCAAAAATTGTAAATAACCTATATGCAAATTTCTACCCTTTGCATGCATTCATCCCCATTCCTTTTCACTAGCCATCCCCAATCGTTATTTCAAATTATTACAGACCCAAATGAATAAAAAAAAGTAAAATTACATCAGAAGTTCCAGCTACATCCAAACAGTCTAATTCAGACCCAAACTCTAACAATATGAGATAAACCAACTTCCAAGATCAGATTTCCAAAAGCCGTTCTCATATTTGGGATGTGTCAAAGTTCCCAAGAGTCTCAAAGGGCTCCGGGCAGTGCTTACACCCCTAACACATTGCAAAATTAAGATCATAGTGCAGTGTGGAAAAGCTAGCCCTCAGATGTCCAAGTTCAGAGGGAACTCAAGGTCCTAAGTAAAGGCTCATAAGAGAGGGGCAGAACTTAAGGGTCTAAGAATAAGTGTAAGTGCAAAGAGGGGGAACCAGGGAGAGCCATGGTAGGCTGGTTGTCATGCCCAGTAATTGCGAACGCTAGCATACCCCTAACTAGCATGTTAGCCAACTTAGAAGTTAGGATCCATTGTGGATCAGGTTATGGCCTGGGTAGTAAGTAGGATACTGCTAGGCCAAGACCTTAACTCAAACACATAGAAGGGAATAAGTGTAGGGATTCACAATAGAAAAGGCAAGGAAGGAACATAATTAGCACAAATCTCTGAACATAAGCAGTAAAGTAAACGAGGATGCTGAAACTGTGAAGTAAACACGTAGGGGTGAGACAGAAAATTAAATAAAAGACATACCAGTTTCCAAGGAAAACAATTAAGAAAACAGTAGTCTTTGAAAAGCCAAGTTGCAAGCATAGCAGTTCCAAAAGGTCTCAAGTAATGCAGAGTGTTGAATTCAAATTAGTAAGGTAAATGTGTGATTTGAAAGTAAGAAATTCAAAGTGTTGAACTTGAAGTATAGATGCAAAAGTATTCAATTGGGAGTGTAGATGTAAAGTCCGGTCTATTTAAAGTGTAGAAGTTCAATCCCTTTTGTAGTGAAACGAGAACCAGTAAGAAATGTAAAGAAATCATTGAAATCAGTCTCCTGTTGGTTAAGGGATTCTGATTCCAACGGGTAGAAATTAGTTAAGGAAAGAAATTTCTAATTAAACCTTTCAAAGTAGCATAAAAGGGGTAAATACACAGAAGTTATTTAAGGAAAATAGTCAATGGTACAAGGTTTGTGCCAAATATGGTAAGGGAATCAATTAAACAGCCATGAAACCAAAAATTGCAAGTTCAATTGAATGAACAAGGTCAAGAAAGGTAAATGAGGTTCAATCGAAGGAAAATGTGTGACAATTTATCAGCCTTATTAAAGGGTTTCAGAATCAATCACTTAGTTCGTAAAAAAAAACCTTTTGAAAGAGAAATTTCTCATATATATAAACACACAGATCAAACAAAAAAAGTCGTTACGTTATTTAAAAAAAGAGTTTAACACTGAAAGTCTCAGAGTCACAAGCTAAAGAGGTTTAAGTTAATTACAGACTCACAGTGAGTCTGAAAGCCTAGTGTCCCAAAGCGGAACCCTAGTACCCCTTGTCAAAGAAACCGCAAAACCTAGTGTTTCGAATAGAGTCAGAGGAGAGAAATCTCTTTCAAAGACTTATGAGAGACACACATACACAAACAAGTTCAGAAGAAAGAGATGATGCGAATTTTCAAACAACAGTAGAGAAAAATATACAAATAGAACTTAGTAAGGCCACTAAAATCCAAGATTCAAACATAAACACATATAGCAAAGAGTGAGGAAAACAACACGAATCGACATGCGAGCATAAGAACAACAGCAAAAAAATAGAAGAGTCTTTCATAATAGAAAAGAAACAAGAGAGCAAACTCATGCATAATAAGAAGAACACATACGAGCATAAAACACACATAAAGAAAGAACAGGAAGAATCAGAAAATATTTGAATAAATCTTTTCAGAAGCACTAACATTGAAATTGAACGATTTTAAAGAGGAAATTTGGGGAAAACCTTTAAAACGTCAGATAATGCTCAGGCATGTCACAGATCTAAAATAAATAAGCAAGTACAGAACCTCAGACGACTTAGAGTTGTAGAGAAAACCCTACAATGAGAAAGGTCTTGAGGAAAGTCGGATCCTGAGTCGAAAAGACTCATCTTGCTTGAACGCACCAAAATAATGGCTGAAAGGCCGTAGATCTGCAGATCTGAGAATGATCTAAATAGAGCCATTGGGGTCGGGCTCTAGAACCTTGACCAGCTTAGGTTTAATGGTATGAGAGAGTGAGTACAAGCCATCCCTGGCCAGGAATGCCATGGATTTTGGTGGAAACATGGTAGAAACAGGTGGGAGATGATTAGGGTTTCGGAGAGGCTAGAGAGAGTTTGGGAGACGAAGAAAATTTTAAGGCGGCACCTCAGATAGAATGAATTAGGGTAAGGGGGTTATGTGCATTAAAAATGGAAAGGAAGAATTACGACCGTTGATCAAAATGATCAATGACCAGGATTAAAGGGGAGCCGGGTGGATTTCAAAATCGGGTCAGGGGTCGGGTGATTTAGGAATTGGGTAGGTTTTAATTTGGGGTTGAATTAGGGGTTAAATTGAGGTTAAACTTGAAAGGAAATGAGGTTATAATTGAAATAGAAATGGGCTAGATGTTAAATAGCCAATTTTCCCTTTTTTATTTTTTTTAAAAAATAATAAATAATTAATAATATATAGATATAAATCCAAAAATACTTGGATAATTTTATAATCGTAAAATAGGCTATAATTGCAATTATATGCAATTTAGCTTTAAAAATATCAAATAAATTTATAAAAATATATGAAAATTATGTTAATTATATTTTTAGGTAAATATGAGAATAAAAATGAGTTAATCAAAAAAAGGAAAATTTTTGGAAATAATTACTGATTTTTGTACTGCTAAAAATGGCTAATAAATCGATTTTAAAATCTTTAAAAATTAGAAAAAATATCAAAACTCTTGGGCATGCTTATTTAAGCGCATATATATATATATATATATATATATATATATGTTATTTTGGAAGTATTTTGAGTATAAAAATACATAGGAAAAAATTGGGTGTCAACAATGCAGTGCAAAGATTATTTTATCACCAGGATCCTGATTGACGGAAGGTCCAGCCTCAACATTTGTTCGTTTGTGATGCTCAGAACATTAGGAAAAGGGATGCATGAAATCAAGGATGGGTCCATCAACATCAAATCTTTCGACGGATCCCAAAGGTCCAATATTGGGGAAATTAGCTTGTGTTTGCAAATGGGGCCTACTTGGTTTGATGTTGATTTTCAAGTGATAGACGTGCCAACATCTTACAATCTGTTGTTTGGACGACCATGAATTCATGCTGCGGGGGCTGTAGCATCAACACTACATTAGGTAGTGAGGGTTTGAGTGAAACCACCAAGAGGTGATCATTCACGGCGATGGTAGCAATCCCGTATATAGTCTCCAGACTATCCCAGCAACAGGAGGCAGAAGAAGGATAGGCGGGAAAACTTATCACCACATCGAGCGAGTCAATGCCGTCGATAAAGACAAATGGTGGGATAACAAAATTGAAAGCATATAGAACTGGAGAGGATACGAACCTGGCAAGGGACTTGGCAAGAACCTACATGGAATCACTAATCCTATCAAACTAAAGCAACATGGCACCACCTTCGGATTGGGATGTGAGTATACTTGAGAGGAATTCAACCACCGGTCACCACCATCGCGCGGTCCTTACTATCCATTGGAGCAGCCGATACCGCGTTTGGAACAGACTTTCCAACCGGCCGAAGTTATCTATGGGTCAGAAGATGAGAAAGCACCGGCAGCAGTGAGGAATTTGTTCCTGGAAGACAATGATATGGGTTATTGTGTCATTTTCGAGGAGGAGGGGGAGAAAGGCCCTTCTATACGAGCTGTAAGTAGAGGAGCATGCCTCAATAACTAGACTACCAGAACCACCAAAGCTCGGCGAGCCTCGAGGTAGAAAGGCTGAACAAGCATCATGCACTATATTATTTTACTAGTTTACTTCCCTTACGCATTTTTAATTTTTGCAAGAAAGAGCTCCAATGTTAAAAAATAGTTATGGAATTTATCAAAGCATTTTGGTTTGCTTATAAATATTACTCTTATTATTTTCACTCATTACTTTATTTATACAGCATTACTATTACTTATCTTGATGAACAATGACTGTGACATGCAACGAGACAACGCAACAAACGGACATAGATTCAGAGGAAGATGATATACCAGAAGAGATTGTTAAGGAAGTCGAGAATTTTGAAAATAGGCCAAAGTCCAACCTAGACAAGAATGAGATTATTAACCTGGGAGATGAAGGGAATGTCAAAGAAACACGAATCAGCGTTCACTTATCATCGTCAGAAAAGAAGGAAGGAATACACAGAGTTTTTAAGAGAATATGAGGACATATTGGCCTGGTCATACGATGACATGACTGGGATGAGTACATCTATTATAGCACACAAACTGCGGACTGATCCGACATGTCTACCAGTAAAACAGAAGCTCAAAAAATTCAAGACAGATATGAGTTTAAAAATCAATGAAGAAGTCACTAAGCAGGTTAAAGCTAAGGTTCTCAGGGTAGTGGAATACCTGACGTGGTTAGCTAACATTGTGCCAGTCCCAAAGAAAGATGGGAAGGTTGGAGTCTGTGTCGACTACTGGGATCTCAACCGGGCCAGTCCAAAGGACGTCTTACCCTTGCCGAACATACACATCCTAATTGATAATTGCGCCAAGCATGAATTGCAATAATTCATGGATTGTTTCGCTGGTTATCATTAGATTTGGATGGATGAAGAAGATGGTGATAAAATGGCTTTCATTACGCCGTGGGGCATGTACTGCTACAAGATGATGTCGTTTGGGTTAAAGAACGTAGGGGCCACCTACATGAGGGCCATGACTACCATTTTTCATGATATGATACACAATGAGATCGAGGTATATGTAGATGATGTCATTATTAAGTCAAAGAAGGCCACTGATCACATGGAAGATCTGAGGAAGTTCTTCAATAGACTGAGAAGGTACAACCTGAAATTGAATCCCGCAAAATGTGAATTCGGGGTTCTAGCTGGAAAATCACTTGTTTTTATTGTGAGTCACCGGGGAATAGAACTGGATCCATCGAAGATCAAAGACATTCAATAATTTCCACCACCAAGGAACAAGATGGACGTAATGAGTTTCTTGGGGAGACTTAACTACATCAGCCAATTCATAGCACAATCTACAGTTATCTGTGAGCCGATCTTCAAGATGTTGAAGAAGGATGCTGCCACCGAATGGATTGATGACTGCCAGAAAGCTTTCGACAGAATCAAGGAATACTTATCAATACCCCCAGTCTTAGTCCCGCCTGAGCCAGGTAGACCTTTGATACTCTACATCGCTGTGTTAGATGGTGCCTTCGATTGCGTCCTTGGGCAGCATGATGAGACGGGAAAGAAGGAACAAGCCATTTAATTTCTTAGTAAGAAGTTCACCCCGTACGAGGCCCAATATTCTCTATTAAAATGCACCTGTTGTGCTCTAACTTGGGTGGCCCAGAAGCTGAGGCACTACTTCTGCGCCTATACTATATATCTTATCAAGGATGGATCCTTTGAAGTACATCTTTTAGAAGCCCATGCCCACCGACAAGCTAGCTAAGTGGCAAATCCTGTTGAGTGAATTCGACATTTTCTATGTAACTCAGAAAGAAATCAAGAGACAGGCACTAGCAGATCACCTGGCCGAAAACCCTATGGACGGAGAATACGAATCCCTAAAAATATATTTCCTGGATGAAGAGGTATCATTCACAAGAGAAGATATTGCAGAATCCGATGACGGTTGGAGAATGTTTTTTGATAGAGCAGCAAATTTCAAACGAGTCGGCATATGGGTAGTCCTAGTATCAGAAACTGGTCAGCATTGCCCGATGTCTGCCAAACTCAGGTTTCCTTACACCAAAAACATGCCAGATACGAGGCCTGTATCTTAGGGCTCAAGATGGACATTGACATGAACTTCCAAGAGTTGCTAGTAATTGGGGACTCAGACCTACTCATACATCAGGTACGAGGAGAATGGGTGACCAAAAATTCTAAGATACTCCCCTATCTGCACCATGTGCAGGAATTGAGAAAGAGATCCATAAAGGCTAAGTTCCAGCATGTTCCCATTGTCCAGAATGAGTTTGCCGATGCATTGGCTACCCTATCATCCATGATACAACATCTAGATATGAACTTCATTGATCCTATTCCGGTGAAGATCTATGATCAGCCAACTTACAATACTCATGTCAAACAAGAAGCAGACGAAAAGCCTTGGTTTCATGATATCAAGGAATACTTGGCAAAAAGAGAATACCCAGAACTTGCAAACACTACTCGGAAGCGCACACTTCGAAGGTTGGCCAATAATTTCTTTAATAGCGGAGGAATCCTATATAGGAGGACTCCTGATTTGGGATTATTAAGGTGTGTCGATGCAAAGGAAGCATATAAGCTACTAGAGGAAATTCACGCTGGGACCTACGGTCAACATATGAATGGTTTTGTCTTAGACAAGAAGATACTCTGGGCTGGTTACTTTTGGATGACTATGGAAACAGACTGAATCCAATACGTCCAAAAATTCCACCGCTGTCAGGTACATGCAGACATGATAAAGGTATCCATAAACGAACTTAATACAACAAGCTCACCATGGCCGTTCGCTGCTTGGTGGATGGATGTTATTGGACCAATCGAACCTACCGCTTCTAACGGGCACAAATTCATCCTAGTGGCAATTGACTATTTTACCAAATGGGTCAAAGCAACATCCTACAAAGCAGTGACTAAGAAGGTTGTGGCCGACTTTGTCAGCGACGGTATCGTTTGTCAATTCGGGATTCTAGAACCAATCATCACTGACAACGATTCCAATCTCAACAGTGACCTGATGAAGGCCATGTGTAAACCTTCAAGGTCGAACACAAGAATTCCATAGCCTACAGACCTCAGATGAACGGAGATATAGAAGTTGCCAACAAGAATATTAAGAAGATACTAAGGAAAATGATAGAGAAGAATAAGTACTGGCACGAGAAGCTATCATTTGCTTTACTGGGGGTACCGCACCACAGTCCGCACATCAACTGGGGCAACTCCCCATATGTTGGTTTATCGTACAGAAGCTGTCATTCACGCCGAAGTAGAAATTCCTTCCTTAAGAATCATACATAAGGGCCAAGAGATTTCACACCAGGGCAGCTAGTGGTAAAGAAAATTATCCCGCATCAAGATGAAGACAAAGGAAAATTCTCTCCCAATTGGTAAGGCCCATACAAGGGTCACCAGGTTCTGACAGGAGGAGCCCTTGTACTTGCAGAAATGGACGGAGAAGTTTGGCCAAAACCAATCATTTCAGATGCAATCAAGCACTACTATGTGTAATCTTATGCTTTCATATATGATGTAATTTGAATTACGTCTGACCTTATTCCCGTTTAAGAGGGGATACGTAGGCAGCCTTATGGGTTCGCTCATAATTCAATAAAATTTTCATTTCCCCTCGCAATTGGAAACAGGGGCAGAATTTTGAGGAGGACCCTCAAAATTCCAAAGTAATTTTATCTGATCATCGCAAGCAACCGTCAAAAGCAGCAGCCCCATAAATTAGGCCAGAATTTTAAGGAGGACCCTCAAAATTCCGAAGCGAGAGAGGTTGCAATGTCCTGAATCACGTCACAGTCATCAGTACTATTTCTTAAATATATACTCATGTCATATTTTTTACTAACTGATGCATGTCTTTTACCAAAATTTCTTTGTTTAGCAATGCTACCCCCAATGATACGCATAGTATAACCGAAACAGAGCTAAGCAGGTCGAGCAAAGTCATCGGGGATACGAACTAACCTTTCCCCTTTACAAAACTCACAATTTTTCTTTGGATGAGGCACCCAAGTCACAAAATCATTGAATATATTGTACACTCATATTGTTCAGGAATACAACTCCCAGAACCGTCACACCTATTCACAGTTGCTATCCGTACACAATATCCCCAGCAGCCACAATATCACAATCAACTATCGGCTATCAGCTAAGAAAATTTTATTATTATTCGCCTTTCTTCTCTTGCATAAGGCTACTATTCTGCCTTCGTAGGTTAAGGTCTACCTCCATCTGCATTTTTGCATTGCATTAGGCTACCATTCTACCTTTCGAGACTAAGCTCTATCTCCATCTGCATTCTTGCATTGCATAAGGCTACCATTCTGCCTTTCGAGACTAAGCCCTGTCTCCATCTGCATTCTTGCATTGCATAAGGCTACCATTCTGCTTTCCGAGGTTAAGATCTAGCTACATCTGCATTCTCTGCATTGCATAAGGCTACCATTCTACCTTCCAAGATTAAGCTCTACCTCTATCTGCATTCTCTGTATTGCATAAGGCTACCATTTTGCCTTCTGAGACTAAGCACTGTCTCCTTCTGCATGGCTGAAAGATCGCCACCTTATTTACACTTGCATGGATGAAAGATCGCCACCTCATTTACACTTGCATGGCTGAAAGATCGCCACCTCATTTACACTTGCATGGCTGAAAGATCGCCACCTCATTTACATCCTGCATGGCTGAAAGATCGCCACTTATTGCATTTCATGGGCTGAAAGATCACCACTTATTGCATTTCATGGGTTGAAAAATCACCAAATTATCTGAGGGCATCATTGTTCGGAGGCATCATTCTCATAGCCCGAGTATGCCATGTCATGGCCTGAAGATCCCTTTAATTTATCGTACATCATTATTCAAAGGCATCATGGTTCACAGGCATCATTCTCATCGCCTGAGAGCATCATTTTATAGCCTACAAATCCTTTATTATATGCTTCATGGCCCAAGACGTCAGGGTCTAAGGACGTCATCCTAACCGTCTAAATACAACATTCATGGTCCGACGGGAACTTACATCATGTTTAAATTTATGCACAATATATGATTGTATTTTTTATTTGTAGGTAAACCAGTGAGCAACGACCATATTGGCAGGAGCATTTCGCTCCAGTCCCCGCAGCCCTACTAAACCTTGACCATTCATCCCAAGCTAAATATTGCGTCCATTCTTGAAAGGTCTCCCTCGGCATACTCCACCGATGGATCCTGAACTACATATGACCCGATTCCTGTAAAACCAGAGATATTTAGGTAGCTCAGGAACCAGAGCACGACCAAATCTCTTCAAACAATTTCATTCGGTCAAAATTGGCCATCGTATCTTTACCCGACAACTCTTTCATTCTTCCCGGGTTAAGAGGGGCAACTGTTGATACCATTCTTGTATATTTTTATATAAAACATACCTTTCAAATAAGCATAGGCATGCATATATAAGTATGTCCAAGAGTTTTCCTATTTTTCTTTAATTTTTAAAGTTTTTAAACCAATTTTATTGCCCTATTTTACCAGTAAAAACCCAATAATTATTCCCCAAATTATCATTTTTTTGATTCATTTATTGTTTTCTCATATTTATACCAAAATATAGCTAAGGTAATTTTTGCACATTTTTCACAAATTCATTTAGTATTTTAAAGCTAAATTACATATAATTGTAATATTAGCCTATTTTAAGATTTAATTGTGTTTATAATTACAAAATTAATTCTATTATTTTTTATTTAATATTTATATATTATTAATTAATTTAGTACCTTTAATTTGTTTTCAAAAATTATTCTACTATTTTTGTAAAATAAATAAGGGAAAAAGTGGCTATTTAAATACTAGCCCTAACTATTTCAATTTTAGCCTAAATCAACCCCACAATCAAACCCAATTGCAATCTCAATTCCCCAACCCAATTTTTTTAAACTCGCCCGTGAAATAATTAAATCTAACCCGCCCGGTTCCCCGTTTAATCCAGGCCGTTGATCAAAATGATCAACGACCACATTTCATTCTTTCCTTTTTAATTTGCCAACCCCACCTTAACCCTAATCATTTCCACCTACCAGTCTCCTCTGAAACCCCCTCCACTCTCTCGAATCTTCTCTAATCCTAACCGCCTCCTACCACCTCCACCCTGAAAGCCACCGGAATCTATGGCTTCCAAGGCTTTGAGAGTCCTATACTCACATCATGTTGCTCTTACACACCTGATCTCTATAGATTCAAGTCCTGACCTTGAAGTTTTGTACCCAGACCTCTGTCGATTCGAGATTCCATGATCATCTCCAGCCTTGCTCCGGCGTACCATGGTTGTTTGAGCCTGATTCTAACCTTCCCGACTCGGAATAGTGACTTTTTCAAAGCCTTTGTCATTTCTAGGGTTCTTTTGAAACCCTAACCCTTCGAGGTTTTCTCCGATTCTTTTAGATCCGTTGTGTATTTATGCTTTCCTTGAGTTTTCAAACGATTTTCTTGACTCTTCTTTCAAAAACTACTTTCAAAATCTTTCTTTTCCGATCTAGGTTTTTTTCTGAAATTTTTTAAATGTTTTTATGACTTCCTTTATCTTTCGTGTGTATTTGCCTCTACTGTGTTCTTGTATCATGCTCTTGTATGCTTCTCCTACTGTGTTTTCCTATGCTATGTTCTCATATGCTTTTCTACTGTGTCCTTATATTTTTCTTCTACCATGTTCTTGTATGTTTTCCCTGCTGTGTTTTCCTATATTATGTTATTGTATGCTTTTCTACTGCATTTCCTTTCTCCTGTGTTATTGTGTGTCTCCTACTGTATTTTTCATTACAAAAGTTTCCTTATTAAATTCCTTCTACTGAGATTTGTTTAAAGTCTCTTCTAAAAAAAACTTCTTAGCATGCTTCTTCTACTGTTCTAATCAGTCTTTTCTCATTATGCTTCGAATTAGTTTCTTTCACTCTGTTTGCTTTGAACCCTTCTACTGTGTTTGCATGTTACTTTGCTATCATCTTTTTCATGAGTTCATCTTTTCGATTCAATTGCTTGCCCTCTCATCTTTGCTTTGTGATTTGCTTGAACCAGGGTTTTTATTTTTAGAACCCCTAACTCTTTCACACCAACTTCGAGTCTCTGAACTAGGTTTGGACATCCTTGTTTTCATACAATGCTGATTTTTACTAAACTCTTGTACTTTGGATTTTTCTACTGATTTTATAATGACATGACAATTATATTTCATGCTTTACATGTTCGCATGCTCCTCCCTTTAAAGTGGCTTTAAAATTTGTGATTAGTTAATACTTCCCTCTGAATGTGGTCTGATTGATTTCTTTCCATTATTTGTTAATTTCCCTTGAGTTAAAAAAGAAACATTTCCCATCTTTTGGCTCGGTTCATTCATACAAATCTTAGACCTTTTTATTTACTAGTTGTTAATTGATTTTCTTACATTATTTATACAACCGTGTACTTCAAAACCCTGTCCTTAAATAACCTTTTATGTATTGACCCTTAATTACATGCTTGGTACAAAGTGCTTATTCAATTTCTTTCCTTAAATTGTTTTTACCCATTTGAATTTGAATCCCTTAAGTTAAGGGAAGTCTTGTGTAGTTGATTGACAATAAGTTCCTTAACTATTTTCTTACCTTATTTACTCATGGGTTTCATATTATAAAATGCACGGCTCTTTAACACACAGCAGACACGATTGACAATCCTACACTACAAACTTCACAATTCTTATAGTGGGTTTTGATGTGATTTAAGGATAATTAACTTCAATTGTCAATTATATGCCCTATCGGTATGAGGGTTCATTATATGTTGTGATTTTCCTTGACGAAAATTTTTGAAAAGAAGAAAGAAAGGAAATGAAAAATTTCAGTTGGCACAATGTGCAAATACTTGTGATTCAAGAGTTGAGGATGAGATCCTCAAATTTTTATATAATGTGAAATATTTTTAACCGATCTACAAGCTGCGGTGGATGTTATATAAGGACAAGGTACTGTTGGTGAAAAGTTTATGTATTTAAAATTCTCCTTTTATGAAATTAAAATTTTTGTACTATATTTTAAATGGGAGTCATGCATGTTAGGCTTATTTGACAATTCTTGTATATTTTCTGTTCATATTCAGCCATTTTTTTGTGTTGTAAACGTTGAGTTTTAGCCTATGATATAGGCACATAGGTGGCGATAAATGTGACTCGTTAATTCGGGTAAGTAATTATGAGGTCTCCATGCCTCATTGGGAATAAAGTGGAGGTCTGAAATGAGATGTTTGTTAACATAAGGTTAATTGGCACTGTTGTGATTTATGAACAACTATTATGGCCAGGGATGTGGTTATGGGCATACAGATGATGTGTTTCATGTCTAGATATCATTATGATAATGTGATGTTTGTAATGCAGAGATTAGTATTATTGATATATACATTATGGTGTTTCATTGGGTTATGGATGTGTTGTTAGGAGTTGTTTTGGTGTTACTCTAGCAGGTGGAGATGCCCAATTGCAGGGGAGGCTCTGCCAAAATTTTTGAAAAATTTGGGAGTTAGAAAAATTCGAGACACTAAGATGTGCGAAGAAGAGATAAGCTATGTTGTGTATTTGAGGACGAATAAACCTAAGTCGGAGAGAATGTAACATCCTAAAGTAAACAATTTTGGAGTATTTAAGCGCTATTAAAAGTTAAGGTGTGTTGAAATAAGACTAATGTAGTGTGATGATGAGGAATTCGGGTCCTATGACGAATGCCAGATTTTGAAGTTTTGGTCATGTCCTAAGGTTATGGACTAAGGATGAGGTGAAACCTTCAGTTAAGTTGAAGGATCAGTTACAGGAATTTTCTTGATAAGAATTTTATTCGGCCCAGTATGCTCCTGTCTTTTTTGTGAAGAAGAAGGATGGTTCCATGCGTATGTGTATTGATTATCGCCAGTTGAACAAGGCTACAGTGAAGAACCTTCATCCTTTGCCTTGTATTGATGATCTGTTTGACTAGCTTAAGGGCGCACAGGTGTTTTCCAAGATTGACTTGCGCTCAGGTTACGCTAAGTTGAAGGTTCGGGAGCCAGATATTCCGAAGACTGCTTTCTAGACTCGGTATGATCATTACAAGTTCTTTGTATGTCATTTGGGCTGATCAATGCCCCAACAACTTTTGTGCATTTGATGCATAGTGTATTTTGGCCATATCTTTACTGTTTGTTATTGTCTTTATTGATGACATTCTAGGGTATTCCCGGAGTCGGGAAGATCATGAGTAGCACCCAAGGACAGCGCTTCAGACTCTGAGATAAAAATAATTATATGCAAAGTTTTCAAAATGTGAGTTCTGGTTGTATTTTGTGGCATTCTTAGACACGTGGTATCGAGTGAGGGTATTCGGGTGGATCCGAAGAAGGTAAAAGCACTGCAAAGTTAGCCCAGACCATCCTCAGCTATAGAGATCCACAATTTTCTTGGCTTGGCTGGTTACTACCACCGTTTTATGGAGGGGTTTTCATCTATTGCAGCCCCTATGACCAGACTGACCCAGAAGGGTGCTCCTTTCAAGTGGACGGAAGAGTGCGGGGCGAGCTTTTAGAAGCTCAAGACAGCTTTGACTACAACCCCAGTTTTGATATTTCCTGAGTGTTTGGGGTCTTATACTGTCTATTGTGATGCCTCGAGGATTGGAGTTGGAGCGGTATTGATGCATGGTGGTAGGGTGATTGCCTACGCGTCCAGACAATTGAAGGTAAATAAGAAGAATTATACTGTTCACGATCTTGAGTTAGCTGCTATTGCTCACGCCATAAAGATCTGTCGTCATTATTTGTACGGTGTGCCTTGTGAGATTTATACTGGTCACCGGAGCTTACAGCATATATTCAAGCAAAAGGATTTAAATTTGTGCCAGAGGATGTTGTTAGAGTTGCGGAAATATTATGATATCACTATCCTCTATCACCCGGGCAAGGCCAATGTAGTGGCCGATGCATTGAGTCGTCGGGCAGAGAGTTTGGGAAGTTTGACTTACCTACCAGTATTATAGAGGCCTATGGCAATGGATGTTCAGGCTTTAGCTAGACAGATTGTGAGATTGGATCTTTCGGAGCCTAGTCGGGTTTGTACCTCGGTGCCTCAACTTTGAGTAGGTGAAATATAAGCACCAGAGACCCGGTGGGTTGGTTCGATCCGGGTAAGCCTAGATTATTGGGCACAGACGTGGTTAAGGATTCTTTGGAGAAGGTTAAGGTGATTCAGGATAGACTCCGTATAGCCCAGTCCAAACAGAATAACTATGCAGATCAGAAGGTTTGAGATGCTTCCTATAAGGTTGGGGAGGTTGCTTATGAGCTTGCCTTACCACCCAGCTTGGTAGGAGTTCACCCGGTATTTTGTGTTTTTATGCTCCGGAGGTATCACGGTGATCTACCGCACGTGTTAGATTCAGTTCAGTTTAGTTGGACAAGGATCTATGCGATGTTGAGGAACTAGTGGCAATATTGGACATGCAGGTTAAAAAGCTGAGGTCAAAGAACATTGCACCAGTGAAGGTTCAGTGGCGGGGCCAGTCGGTCGGGGAGGCGACCTGGGAGACCGGAAAGGATATGCGCAGCCGTTACCATCATCTCTTTGCTACTTCAGGTATGTCTTTATGCTCATTCGAGGACGAACGAATGTTTAAGTATGGGAGGATGTAACGACCTGGCCGGTCATTTTTGAAGTTTACGCCCCGATCCCCTATTAACCGCTCTCCCTAAGTTTATTTCTGCTATTTTGAATTGCCAGGATATTCAGTTTTGAATTTCGAAGAGTTTTAAAACACTTAGTCCCTAAATGAGAGCTTAAGTCTTAGAAATTTGACCATAGTCGAAATAATGTGAAGACGGTCTCTGAATGGAAATTTTATGGTTCCGTTAGCTCCATTAGGTGATTTCGGGCTTAGGAATGTGATCGGATTGTGTTTTGGAGGCCCATAGTTAATTTATGCTTGAAATATCAAAAGTTGAATTTTTAAAGTTTCCGATTCGATAGTGAGATTTTGAGCCGAGGTTCAGAATGGAATTTCGAGAGTTACAGTAGTTTCGTGATGTTATTTGGGATGTGTTTGCAAAATTTTAGGTCATTCGGACGTGGTTTGATAGACTTTTTGATCGAAAGCGTATTTTTGAGAAGTTTGGAGTTCTTAGACTTGAATCCATGGTTAATTCGAGGTTTTGATGTTGTTCTAAGTGTTTTAAGGATTGGTGAGAGCTTGGATAATGATTTGTGAATTATTGGTGCTTTTGGTTGAAGTCCCGAAGGCCTCGAGTGGAACTTGGATAGTTGATGGAGTTTAACTAGGGCATTTCAAAATGTTTTGATGCCGTTTCTTCAAGAATAATTGTTAAAATATTAATCAAATGAAATGAAATTTATTTTTGATTGAAGAATTATATCCGTATCAAAATTTCGGAGCCATAGCAAAAAGAATCGTCCAATTCGGATGAGAGAGTTATGCCCATTTTCGTGTCGGGGAAAAATAGTTCCCATCGCCAGCGCCCAGGGTAGCGTGGGGTGCTAGCCCTGACACCCGGATTTATTAGCAACTATAATTGGTGCCATAGGCAGTGCCCCACACCACCTATGGCCCCCGTATCTTAAAACACAATAAAAAAGGGGGTCTTTTGACATTTTTGACAAAAACATAGTTGGGGGAGCTCGGGTGAGGCGATTGTTCAAGAGATTGTCAAGGAAAACATCGGGGTAAGTGTTCCTAACACAAATTTGGTTATATTACTCGAATCTATTACACGTTTTGGTGTTAAATCCGTGAATTTTGTTGGAAAAGTTTTGAAAACCCTCTCAGATAGATTTGAAGATTTAAGGGACGAAATGTTATGGGATTTGGCTAATTTCGGTATATATATATATTTATGGATCGGGTTGCACGCTGCAACGGGCCCTATGTCTATATATATATATATATATATTATGGTATCGGTCTGCATGCCACATCGATATAGAAGTTGGGCTGATGGAGCTTCTCCAGAGCCTGTACACACCCAGTGAGCGTACCTACTGAGTGCGAGTACTAAATAACTATGAGGACCGAGTGACTGTTGCTCTGAGAGGCTATATATGATTTCATTGTTGTTGCACATAGTTGCTATATATAACTGTTTTGAAATCTTCTAAGAGATATTTTATCCGGTTTTACTTGAACTTGGCATGTATAGACTGATTTGACTTAAATTGTTGGATTTGAAAGAATGTCTACTTTCTTTGTTAAGACTACTTAAATTGAACTATCACTATGTAGCTTGTCACTATCTTTTAGTTCTTTATTTATTATTGTTACTTACCGAGTTGGTTGTACTTACTCTACACCCTGCACTTCGTGTGCAGATCTAGGTATTGTCGGACACGATAGGCATTGATATCTTGCACGGATAATCCTTGGAGACTACGAGGTATCTGCCCGACGTTCGCAGTCCTTGTTTCTCCTTCCTTATATTTTTCTATATTTTTATGTTGATCCACACTTTCATAGACATTTCTCATGAGCTCAGTGACACCCCGATTTGAGAGCTATTTTCCGCACTTGTGTTTGGGGTTTTTACCCCCATTTATGAAAGCATTGCTTATTTAAAACTACTTGATTTATTTTCTGTAAATTGTTGGGAATATTTTGGAAATGTCGACTTTCTTTGTACCATGATAGTCGCCATCACGACAGGTTTGTATTTGGATTGTAACAGCAGTATTATGAGATACATACACAGATCGGGTCATACGACCTCGACAGTGTACACAATTTTATGGATCGGGCTGAATGATCTCGGCAAAATCCTGCATTTTATTTGATCGAGAGTTAGCGTAACTATCGGTCTTCCTGCTTTAAAGTTTGACATTTTATTTGTTATTGATCATATTCATGCCCTATTTGAGGTAGTATTCGGTATTTGAGGATTTCGTATCTACTCTTCTGTTGAGTATCGTGTTATGCACATATATATGTTTTTGTTGATTTTACTAGTTATACTTCATAACTAACTATGTTTACTGTATTTGATTATTTGACCACTATTAAGTGTTGGTGTCAATTCCCCGTTGCTACTTTTTCTAGGTTAGGCTATATACTTTCTGCGTACGCGTTGATTTACATACTCATAGTATACTTTTTAACTAATTGTGCAGTTACTGAGACATCTAGATTTGTTGGTCATACCGACACATAGGCGCAATTGATGAGGAGACTTTGTGGTGAGCTGCTCTTTATGCTACGATCCGCAACACATGTAGTTTCGTTCCTATTCATTTACTGTACTCTATCTATTTTCTATTCCAGACAATTGTTGTAGTAGTATTATATATCCTAGTAAATGCAAATTCACTTGTGATACCGAGTTTTAGTAATTTAATCTATTACTATCTGATATATTTCTGTTAAAAAGAATTACAAGAAAATACACTTGACATCACACCATAAAAAATGGCTCATATTTATAAATTTTACCCGACCTAGCCCATATTATACATATTTTAAAAGCACTAGAAAATTCAAAATCTATGGAGTTAAATTTGTATTTTCACAACCATTTCATTTACTCTCTTTTCTTCCCACATCTTCTACGTATGCTTCAAGGGGCCATCACCCATTACTGCTTCTCCCCCTATATCACCTGGTAGCAATGTAATGAAATTAAAGAGTAGAAGTTCATCATTCAAGTCTATTCAAAGCTTTGCTTTCGAAAATAAGATTTTTTGAGTTTGTTAGTTGTTTGGGTTAGGTGTTGTTTCAATTTATTAAAAATATCAAAAGGAGTCCAAAAATTTAATTAGAAGTGATTTTGAGTAGATTTGAACAAGATTTGAGTTAAATTTCAGAAAAGACGCAAGGGAGAAGACACAGTCAGTTTTTTGTATAATTATGTATAATCTTGTATAATAGTGTATATGGGTGTATAAACACGTCTTATACACTTTTATACACCTTTATTGTCACGATCCATTTTTCCCATCTGTTGGGTTTTGTGATGGCACCTAGTCTTAGGGACTAGGTAATCCTAACATTAAAGGAATCCACAATAGATTTATATAACATCTAACAAATTTGAAATAGAAATCTCTTTGAACTTTACAACCCCAAATACAAAATCACTATACAGTAAAGACAAGTCATAATACCACAACTACAATAGTTTCTACATTAGGCCTTAGCCAACAAACTTCAATCAATTGGTCAAATCCTTCAAGTGATAAAGAAAATATTTCAAAATAGATTTCCTCCAAATAATTATATTTCCAAAAAAATAATTCTCTAAAAATAGATACCTTTTGAATATAATCTTCTCAAATGAATAATCCTTCGAATATATGTCACCTTGTGATATTTCTTCTCATAATCATACAGTACGGGTCTCAATACCTGAACCCTAACACTTGGCATCCTGTACCCTCATCACACCTCATGATCATACTAACAACTCACATGCCAAATAGAGCCATTCTCACATGGAAGGCAAATAAACAAGGGTGTGCATCTATACTCAACAATATCAAGAGAAATCCTTATCCAATCGGAGTGTTTAACTACGTGTATGCTCGTGGAAGTGCTCTAACATAGTTCATACAAGCTAATAAACATAAAGAAAAGAACAGACAACACATAATATGTTTTCTCACAACTTTCAATAGATAAAGCTCCTACAAGTAAGTGTACCACAACACAATATCAACAACAAGAATGCCCTTAGGCCATCACAAATTATCACAATCAGTCCCTGACATAGCCCACCTCCCTGACATAGCCCACCTTGTCTCGCCACGTGTGCAATAATAATATAGTAAGTGCCTGCCTTGTTTAGCCACACGTGCATCATAATGTTCCCACCTTGTCTCTCTCTCTCTCTATATATATATATATACACACACACACACATACACATATATCCCACCTTGTCTCGCCGCATGTGCATATATCAATAATAACAATAGTATGGAAGAAACCTCGTACAACCATATAATAACAACCGCACGGTAGAAACCTCGTGCACCACCACAACAAGTACAACAATAACAATGATAGTAAATACGAGAACACGGCAAGTAAATCAACTCGAGTGCTTTTGATCACAAAGAGATGGCAAAACTAGCTTACAAGGAATAACAACAATAGAAAATACTAAGCGTAAATAAGAACAGCTCAACAAGGGATAAAATAATACGTTACAATGATCTCACAATATACAGTCCAACAATATGGAAGATAACATGAGTCAGATATTACAACTAAGGACATGTCAACTAGAATATAGGGTGTCTCTACCTCTTTTAAAGTTGGGAAATTACTAAAAGTTTACACAATTTCAGTTTAGGATAAGCATCGAGGATATAATCATAACCTCCATTAAGACTAAATAATTACATGGGAAATAATAATGAATTCCAAATAAAGACCTGCAGCTATGGACAAAAGATGGCATGTAAATAAGAGAGGTAAAAGTCTTCAATTAAGTCAAATAATAATCAAATAGGTGATAAGAGTGGATCATGAAACAATAGATTCCAATTTCCACAAATAAGTCCGAGCACGCTCTCGTCACCTCGCATACACGGACAACAATTTAAGCATAGAAGACTCAAATACTAGGGGAAAATCCCCCACACAAAGTTAGGCAAGATATTTTCCTCGACTTGCTGCAATTTAATCCACAAGTAGGCCTTTTTCTTCCATTACCCAACTCTGAATGGCTCGAATCTAGCAAAAAATAATTCGATACAGTCAACAAAATTATAGAATCAATTCCATATGAAAATACTACATTTTTCAATAAAAATCCTAAATTAACTAAAATATCCCCATGGGGCCCACGTCTAGAAATCCGACGAAAGTTACGGAATATGAAAGCCCATCCAATCACGAGTCTAAGCATACCAAAATTAGCAAATTTTGATAACGATTCGACCACCAAGTCCTCAAATCTATCCAAGAGGGTTTTCAAACTTTTCCAACTTAAATACTAAAATTAATAACAGATTCTGGTAATTTAACCAAAATTGTGTTAAGAACACTTACCCCGTTGTTTTCTCTGAAAATCTCTCAAAAAATGCCCCAACCGAGCTTCCTTGGTCAAAAAATGGAAGAATGGGACGAATTTGGACTTTATGTTGCTGCCCAAATGGAAGAATGGAACAACGCTAAAACTGTGAATCACACTCAATTCAAGATTAATAAAACTAAGAACTTCCAACTTCTATATCCGACGCCGAAACCTATCAAATCAAGTCCGATTGACCTCAAATTTTTCATACAAGTCATAAATTACTTTAGAAGCTATGAAATTTTTTAGAGATGGACACCGACCCCGATTTTAAAAAGTCAACTCCCTGGTCAAACTTCCGAACTTAAATTTCTTATTTTCGCCATTTCATGCCCAATTTAGCTACGGATCTCAAAATAAATATATGGACACACCCCTAAATCTGAAATCACCGTACGGAGCTATTGGAATCATCGAAAATTCATTCCGGGATCATTTATATATATTTTACCTTCCAGTCAAATTATTCATCTCCTAAGCTTCCAAGACTAGATTCTTTCTCCCAATTAGACTCCGAATCATCCGGTAGATGAATTTACTCATGCACGCAAGTCGATACACATAATATAAAACTTTTTAAGACCTTACACTGCCGAACAAAGCTTAAATTCACAAAATGACCAGCCGGGTCGTTAAATTTATACAAGCGTTTATAGACGAACTTCTTTCACAATTTTCAGTTGCAATTATTGTTCAAAAGAAGTCCAAATCTCCATTAAATGAATTCAAATTTAATATACAACTTCCTTATACTATTTCTAACAATTTTACTCAAAATTTCTGACAAAATCAAATGCGGAATCTAGACCCACATATTTAAGCTTGTTAAAAATCTAATTTTTACCATTCAAATGGATGTGGTTTGTTGAACTAATATTTGAGTTATAGTTGCTGATTTGATAATTAACTTAAAAGCTTGAGCAATCTTTTTAAAAAATTAAATAGTAATTTTGAGAATTTATTGGAGTTGGATGTTGAATCTTAGCCTATTATTTTTGGGCTAGTTAGTTGTAAATCGAAATATGAGCTATAAAATGAATAAGTAGGGATCAAAGTTGTTCCTATGTGAAATTTTCCCTTTCTGTTATGGTGATCGATATTGCATTTTGATCATATTCAAATTTTGAAGATAATGTTAGCATTTTCTATAAAAATATAGTGACTCGCTTAATTATTTCACCATTATTTTAAAATGTATTATAAAATATCGATTATTGTGTTGATTAAATTTGATTTGCCTAACGGCATCGTTCGACGCCACCACGACCCATAATGGAAATTGGGTCGTGACAAATAATTATCTAATGTGATGACCCAAAAGGTCATCACTTGTTTTTAAATTAAATTCTGTGCTTCTGAGGCCTTGAAAATCTTATTTAAAGTCAACTAGATTTGTGTGCGCAGTCAAGACACGTAGCCGGAATGCTTAAATATAAAAATATATGTGAGAAATGATAAAATTTGTCTAATAAATAAATTAATTTGACTTCGGTTAACATTTTGGGTAAATAGACACGAATCCATAATTTGACAGTCCCCAAGTGTTCGCAGGAAAATGCGAGACTTGGGCGTATGCCTAGAATCGAATTCCGAGGTCCCAAGCCCGAGAAATGAATTTTTAAAGGAAATTGTTTAAGGAAATTTGAAATAAAATTTGATTAGAACATGATGGTATCGGACACGTATTTTGGTTCCGGTGCTAGGTACATGTCTTATATATGATTTAAGACATTTCTGTAAAATTTGGTAAAAAATGGATATCGTTTGATGTGATTCGGACTTTAAATTGAAAATTTGATGTTTTAAGAAGTTTGAAAGAATTCATGGATTTTGAGGCTTAATTCGATGTTTATGATATTATTTTGGTGATATGAGTACACGAATAAGTCTGTGGAATATTTTTGAGGTTGTGTGTATATTTGGTTTGGAGTCTCGAGGGCTCAGGTGAGTTTTGGATAGGTCACGGAGTGCATTTTTGACTTAGAAAAATTACAGGTTTTCTGTTAATGTGCACAGGTCTACAACTTCGCAAATGCAAAGCTTGACTCGTTAATGGATTTTGACTCAGAACGCAAACGCGAGACCTCCATCGCAAATACGAAATTGGACTTGGGCAGGTCAGTCGCAAATACGACATTATTTATCGCAAATGTGAAACTCCCTATTCAGCCTTGGGTCGCAAATGTGACTCTGTGTTCGCAATTTCCGTAGTCGCAAATACGAAATATTGTTTGCAAATGCAAAGATTCAGCAATCCTTTTGCGAACCCTCTTTCATATTTCCCTTATCAGCAGAGATCGGGGTCCACAATTGCGAACCCCCGTTCGCAATTCCCACATCTGAGACCTGCAACTTTTGTATCTAGACGATTTTAAAACCCATTTTTCATATTCTCTCAAAATCAAACACAGATAGGCAATTTTTCAAGAATTCTTTCTTCTCCAAATCAATTGTAAGTTATTTTTAAGTAACTTTATTCAATTCTTAGTATCTTTTAACATGATTTCAACTTAAAATCAAGGATTTTCATAGGGGGAAGTTGGGTGCTTTGGGTAGGACCTAGGTTTTTCAAAATTTTGGGATTTCGACCTCGATTTGAGGTCCAATCTCAAAACAAATCATATATTTGAGTTCGTGGGGGAATGGGTGATCGGGTTTTTTTCAAGCCTCAGGTTTCGACCATATGGGCCTGGGGGCGATTTTTGACTTTTGGGCAAAACTTTAGAAAATTCAGTTACTTGCATTCTAATTGATTCTTTTAGTGCTTACTGATGTAATTAAGTAATTTGTGACTAGATACGAGCGAATTGGCGGTGGAATTAAGGGGTAAAGCTATAATTAAAACTTGAGTTGTGTTCGTGGTAACGAGGTAAGTGTTTGGTCTAACCCTAGCTTGAGGGATTAGGAGTTGAGTCCTATTTGATAATTATTTCTTGTTGAGTACGACAAATAGGCATGGTGACGAGTATCTATACGTTGGTGTAGAGCATGACCGTGAGTCTTAAATCATAGTTTGTTATGTTCTTAAATAATACTACAAATGCTTTAATTAATGGCCCTCGATACTGAGTAAGGATTGAGTTAGTTTCTGTGGATAGTACTTGTGATTGGGTATTGGTATTATATGAGAAGAGTAGAAGTTGAGTTAAGATTGGGTATAGTTGATTCTCACTTGCCAGGATGTGTTTATTTTACTGTTAAGTCCCTTGCCGGGACAGAGTAGTTATTGATGACCCCTTGCCAGGGTACTTGGTAGTTGTTGTTGATATATATATATATATATAGATCGAGTTGCATGCGGCAACAATATTGAATATGGATCGGGTTACACGCCACAACAGTGTTAAATGTTATATTAGATCGGGTTGCGCACCGCAATAAAGTTATTATCATTGTTGGGTTGTAGATTCTGAGTTGTTCTTTCATATTTCTTTTAAGTTACTGCTGGATTTGGTATGTTTCCCCGAAGCATATACCCCCCCATTTATACTGTTACTTCTGTTATTTTTCCGTCGTATGTTATATAATTGCACAGGTTTAATTGCAATCTGGTCCTAGCCTCATCAGTACCTCACCGGGGTTAGGCCAGACACTTACCATCACATGGGGTTGGTTGTGCTGATGCTACACTCTGCTCTATGTGCAGATACCGGAGCAGCTTTTGAGCAGTAGCACTTGGAAAGTCAGCATTTAGTCCACAAAGATCCCGAGGTAGCACTACAGACGTCCCCAGGCCCGGCGTCCCCTCTATTTTCAATTCCCTGTTTTATTTTCCTTATTTTCGAAACAATGTACTGTTATTCTTTTAGACTTTGTGTGTAGTGAATCTTAGACTATCTGTGACACTGTGACACCAGGTTTTGGGTGGTTAAGGCTTGAGTAATTGTAATAAACATAGATTCTAGATATTTTATATTATTGTTGTCTTCTATTTAAATTTAAATTTCCACTGCTATCATGTTATCACTTTATAATTGTAAAAAGGAAAATATATGGATAATTAGGTAAGTAGTATAAGGATTGGTTTGCCTAGCTCACATTAGTAGGCGCCATCTTGACCCG
>MU702781.1:107143-125297 GCA_026770625.1 Nicotiana glauca | reverse complement strand
GGGGGGGGGGCGGTGGAAAAATCTGGGTCGTGACAAGTTGGTATCAGAGTTCTAGGTTACGTGGATCTCACAGTTCACAAACAAGCTTAGTAGAGTCTAAGGGATTGGTAAGGAGACGTCTGTAATCCCCTAGAGGCTACAGAGTTAGCAAAATTTCACATCTTTGCTTTCTTATCGTGCGGTTTGGTTTCTTAAGGCTCATTGAATTTCCTTTATTTTTTTGCAGATGCCGAGAACGCACGCTTTCTCATCCGCTGACCAGCAACCCGAGCCCCAACCAGCAGCTCCCATGAGGGGAAGAGGCCGAGGTTGTGCTAGAGTCCGAGGTAGGGGCAAAGCTCAGCCCCGAGCAGCAGCACCAACGACGGAGCCTCAAGTTTATTTTAATGATGATGTTTCAGCCCCAGCAGTTTCGATGGGCCCAGATTAGGTCCTAGAGGGGTTTATAGGCACCCCGTTCTTCAGGATACTCTGGTCCGTCTAGTGGGCCTTATGGAGAGTGTCACTCGGGCAGGCTTGCTTCCTGTAGCACAAGCCGTCTCTCAGGCTAGAGAAGGAGCCCAGACTCCTACTACTCGCACTCTAGAGCAGGTAGCTCCCCAACTCCAGACTCCAGTAGTTCAGCCAGTTGGAGCAGCTCAGCCAGGTGTGGTAGCCCAGGCCGGTGATGGAGCGGCTATGTCTGCCGATGCTTTGTGGAGATTGGATATGTTTACCAAGCTCTTCACTACTACTTTCAACAGTGCATCTACTGAGGATCCCCAGGACTGTCTAGATAGTTTTCACGAGGTTCTTCGGAACATGGGGATGGTTTAGACCAACGAGGTGGATTTGGCCATATTTTGCATGTCTAGACCAGCAGGATCTCCAGCCTTGAACTAGGAGCAATTCACGCAGCTGTTTCTGGAGAATTTTCTCCCTATGACACAGCGAAAGGCCTATCGGAGGTTGTTTGAGCGCCTCCAGTAGGGATCTATGACAGTCACCTAGTACGAGACCAAATTAATTGATTTGGATCACCATGCTCTTATCATACTTCCCACTGAGAGGGCGAGAGTGAGACGGTTCATTGATGGACTCATTCTGTCGATTCATTTTCAGATGGCTAGAGAGGCTGCAAATGTGGCTCGGAGAGTTGAGATGGTATTATCACAGGGGGGTGGTCATAGGGCAGACAAGAGACCCCATCAGCCAGGAAGATTTAGTGGTGCCTCATCTGGAGGTAGGGGTTCGTATGATAAAGGCCATCCTTCTAGGCCCTTTCAGTCAGCACTCCAGGTTTCTCACGGTTCTTCAAGCGGCCTTGGTTCTCACACGCAGTATTCTGATCAACAGCCCTAAAGTGCACCACCAGCTCCTATTAGTACACCGCCGCTCCAGAGTTTTCGGGGTGGTCATTCAGGTCGCCAGGGTCAGTCTTAGTTTCCTCAGCCGCAGTGTTCAGGTGGATGCTATGAGTGTGGTGAGTATGGTCATATATGTAGGGCTTGTCCGGGGTTGGTGGGTACTCAATCGCAACAGCAGGGTTCCCGTGCTATGGTTAAAGAACCAGGTGTTCCACAGCCCAACCCAGCCAGCTAGAGGTGGTGGTAGAGGTGCTAGAGGTTGAAGTTGAGGTACTAGAGGTAGAGCCCAGACCGCTAGAGGTGGAGGCCAGCCATCTACAGGCCTTCCCAGAGAGGTAGATCAGTGTAGTGGGGCCCAGCCTCGATGTTATGCTATTCCAGTCAGGCTTCAGGCCGAGGCTTCTGATGTAGTTATCACAGGTACTATTCTGGTTTGTGATAGAGATGCTTCAGTGTTATCTGATCTAGGGTCTACGTACTCGTATGTGTCATCTTATTTTGCACCATATCTGGTCATACCTAGTGATTCTTTGAGTGCTCCTGTTTATGTGTCTACACCAGTGGGTGATTCTATTGTGTAGATTGAGTCCATCTATCTTGTATTGTGGTGATTGGAGGTTTGGAGACTCATATAGATTTATTGCTTCTGGACATGGTTGATTTCGATGTCATATTGGGGATGGACTGGTTGTCACCTTACCACACTATCTTGGACTGTCATGCCAAGACTGTGACCTTAGCCTTACCGGGTTTGCCTCGTTTAAAGTAGAGAGGGACTCCTGATCATTCTACTGTAGTGTTATTTCTTATGTAAAGGCTCAGCATATGGTGGAGAAGGGTGTTTGTCTTATTTGGATTATGTTCGCAATTCTAGTGCTGAGGTCCCTCCTATTGATTCTGCGCCCATTGTTCGGGAGTTTCCTGAAGTATTTCCTTTAGACTTGTCGGGTATGCTACCCGACAGGGATTTTAATTTTTACATTGATCTGGTTCCGGGGACTCAGTCTATTTCTATCCCGCCATATCTCATGGCCCCGCCTGAGTTGAAGTAGTTAAAGGAGCAGTTGTAAGACTTGCTGGAGAAGGGTTTCATTAGACTCATTCTTTCGCCTTGGGGTGCGCCGGTGTTGTTTGTTAAGAAGAAGGATGGATCGATACGAATGTGTATAGATTACCGGCAATTGAACAAGGTTACAATCAAGAATAAGTATCTGCTTCCGAGGATTGATGATTTGTTCGATCAGCTTCAAGGTGCCAAGGTATTTTCAAAGATTGACTTGAGATCTTGCTACTATCAGTTGAGGATTACGGCATCTGATGTCCCTAAGACAGCTTTTCGCACCCGGTACAGGCATTACTAGTTTTTGGTTATGTCATTTGGGTTGACAAATGCCCCAGTATGTTATATAGATTTGATAAACCGAGTGCTTAGGCCGTATTTGGACTCATTTGTGATGTACTTCATCGATGATATATTGATATATTCCCACGGCCAGGAGGAGCACGAGCAACACCTTAGAGTGGTTCTTCAAACTCTGAGGGATATTCGGTTATATTGCAAATTCAAGCGTTAATTCTGGTTGAGTTCAGTTGCTTTTTGGGTCATGTTATATCAGTAGCGGGTATTTAGTTTGATCCAAAGAAGACTGAGGCAGTCAAGAACTAGCATAGACCAGCGTCAGCTATAGAGATTCAGAGTTTCTTGGGATTGGGAGACTACTATCGTGGAAAGGTTCTCATCTATTGCAGCCCTGATGACAAGGTTAACCCAGAAGGGTGCCCAATTCAGATGGTCGGATGAGTGTGAGGTGAGCTTTCAGAAGCTCAAGACAGCTCTGACTACGGCACCGGTGTTGGTTTTGCCCACATGTTCAAGGCTTTATACAGTATATTGTGTTGCATCTCGTGTTGGACTTGGAGCAGTATTGATGTAGGATGGCAAGGTCATTTCCTATGCTTTGCGGCAGTTGAAGATTCATGAGAAGAGCTATCTAGTTCATGATTTGGAGTTAGCAGCCATTCTCCATGCATGGAAGATCTGGAGACATTATCTGTATGGCGTGGCATGTGAGGTGTTCATGGATCACAAGAGTCTGCAGTATTTGTTCAAGCAAAAAGAGTTGAATTTGAGGCAGAGGAGGTGGTTGGAGTTGTTGAAGGACTATGATATCACCATTTTATGTCATCTGGGGAAAACCAATGTGGTGGCTGATACCCTGAGTAAGAAGTCAGCCAGCATGGCAAGTTTAGCTTATATTCCGGTCGGTGAGAGGCCGCTTGCTTTGGATGTTCAGGCTTTAGCCAACCAGTTCGTGAGGTTGGATATATTTGAGCCCAGTCGTGTATTAGCTTGCACAGTCACTCGTTCTTCTTTATTGGAGCGCATCCAAGTTCGACAGTATGATGATTCCCATATGTGTGTCCTTAGAGACATAGTATATCAAAGAGGTGAAAATAGGTTACCATAGGTGATGATAGAGTTTTGAGATTGCAGGGTCGAGTTTGTGTGCCCAATGTGGATGGTCTTCGAGAGTTGATTTTAGAAGAGGCTCATAGTTCCCAACACTCTATTCATCCGGGTGCCACAAAACTGTATTAGGATTTGCAGCAACATTATTGGTGGCAGAGAATTAAGAAAGATATTGTTGCATATGTGGCTCGGTGTTTAAATTGCCAGCAGGAAAAGTACGAGCATCAGAGGCCCGGTGGTTCATTTCAGAGGTTTGAGCTTCCCGAGTGGAAGTGGGAGCGGATCACTATGGACTTTGTTACTGGACTCCCGCAGACTCAGAAGAAGTTGGACACAATATGGGTCATTGTTGGTAGGCTGACCAAGTCAGCACATTTCATTCCTATGGCAGTCTCCTATTCTTCTGAGAGGTTAGCTGAGATATATATCCGGCAGATTGTTCGCCTTGATGGTGTGCCTGTATCTATCATTTCGGACCGAGGTACGCAGTTTACCTCATGTTTTTGGAGATTAGTTCAATAAGAGTTGGGTACACGTGTTGAGTTGAGCATATCATTTCAGCCCCAGACGGACGGGCAGTCCGAGCAGACTATTCAAATTTTGGAGGATATGCTCCGAGCTTGTGTTATTGACTTTGGAGGCTCGTGGGATCAGTTTTTGCCTTTAGCGGAGTTCGCCTATAACAACAAATACCAGTCGAGTATCTAGATGGCTCCTTATATGGCTTTATATGGTAGGCAGTGTCGGTCTCTAGTTAGATGATTTGAAGCGGGAGAGGCTCGGTTGTTGGGTACGGATCTGGTTCAGGATGCCTTGGACAAGGTCATGATCATTCAGAATAGGATTCTCTCAACTCAGTCCAGGCAAAAGAGTTATGCCGACCGCAAGGTTTGAGACTTGGCTTTCATGGTCGGTGAGCGGGTATTGCTTCGAGTGTCGCCTATGAAGGGCGTGATGAGATTTGGGAAGAAGGGAAAGCTTAGCCCTAGGTACATTGGTCCGTTTGAGATTCTTGACCGAGTGGGAGAGGTGGATTATAGATTTGCATTGCCTTCGAGCTTATCCGTCGTGCATCTAGTGTTTCATGTGTCCATGCTTCAGAAGTATCACGATGATCTATCCACGTTTTAGATTCAGCACCATCCAGTTGGACAAAGACTTGTCTTATGAGGAGGAGCCAGTGTCTATTCTAGATCGACAGGTTCGTCAGTTGAGGTCGAAGAGTTTCCCTTCTGTTTGTGTGCAGTGCAGAGGTCAGCCTGCTGAGGCATCGACCTGGGAGTCCGAGTCCGATATACGGAGCCGTTATCCACATCTTTTTCCCGACTCATGTACATACTTATTATGTCTGTTCGAGGAAGAACTATTGTTTTAGAGGTGGAGAATATGATGACCGAAAAGGTCATCAATTATTTTTAAATTAAATTATCTACTTACGAGGCATTGAAAACCTCATTTAGAATCACCTCGATTTGTATGCGCAGTCCGGGCGCATAGCGGAAAGCTTAAATATAAAAAAATCTATGAAAAATGATAAAATTTGGCTCATAAATGAATTAATTTGAATTCGGTTAACGTTTTGGGTAAACGGACCTGGATTTGTGATTTGATGATTCCGGAGGGTCCATAAGAAAATGCGGTACTTGGGTGTATGCCCGAAATCAAATTCCGAGGTCCCAAGCCCGAGAAATGAATTTTTAAATGAAATAGATTTCTGAAAATGCTTAAGGAAATTTGAAACGAAATTTGATTAGAACATGATGGTATCAGACCCTTATTTTGGTTCTGGCACTCGGTACTGGTCTTATATATGATTTTAGACATTTCTGTAAAATTTAGAGAAAACGGATGTCCATTGACATGATTCGGACTTTAAATGGAAAATTTGACGTTTTAAGAAGTTTGAAAGAATTCATGGATTTTAAGGCTTAATTCGATGTTTATGATGTTATTTTAGTGATATGAGTACACGAATAAGTACGTGGGATGTTTTTTAGTTTGTGTATATATTGGTTTGGAGCCCCGAGGGCTCGGGTGAGTTTTGGATAGGTCATGGAGTGCATTTTTGACTTAGATTAAATTGCAGGTTTTCAGTAAATATGCACAAGTCTGCAGGCTTCGCAAATGCGAGACCTCCGTCGCAAATGCGAAAATGGGACCTGGGCAGGCCAGTCGCAAATGCGACGTTATTAATCGCAAATGCAAAATTCACCTATTCATCCTTTGGTCGCAAATGCGACCCTGTGTTCGCATTTCCCGTAGTCGCAAATGCGATAAATTGTTCGCAAATGCGAAGATCCAGCAATCCTTAAGTGTTCGCAAATGCAAAGTAGAGGTCGGGGTTCGCAATTTTACAATTCCACATCTGAGACCTGCAACTTTTATACCTAGCCAATTTTAAAAACCATTTTTCATATTGTCTATAACACAAACACACTTAGGCGATTTTTCAAGAATTCCTTCTTCTCCAAATCAATTGTAAGTCACTTTTAAGTAACTTTCTTCAATTTATAGCATTTTAAACATGATTTCAACTTAAAATCAAAGACTTTCATGGGGAAAATTGGGTGTTTTGGGTAGGACCTTGGTTGTTCAAAAATTGGGGATTTGGACCTTGATTTGAGGTCTGATTTCAAAACAAATCATATATTTGAGTTCATGGGGGAATGGGTGATTGAGTTTTGGTTCAAACCTCGGGTTTCGATAATGTGGGCCCGGGGGAAATTTTTGACTTTTGGGCAAAACTTTGGGAAATTCATTTTCATGCATTCAAATTGATTTATTTAGCGTTTATTGATGTAACTTTATAATTTGTGACTAGATACGAGTGAATTGGTGGTTGAATCAAGGGGTAAAGCTATAACTGCAACTTGAGTTGTGTTCGTAACATCGAGGTAAGTTTTCGGTCTAACCCTAGCTTGAGAGATTGGGAGTTGAATCCTATTTGCTAATTATTTCTTATTGAATATGACGTATCGGCATGGTGACGAATATCTATACGTTGGTGTCGAGCATGACCGTGAGTCTTAAATCATAGTTTGTTATGTTCTTAAATGATACTATGGATGCTTTAATTGATGGCCCTCGATATTGAGTAAGGATTGAGTTAGTTTCCGTGGATGGTACTTGTGATTGGGTATTGGGTATTGGTGTTATATGAGATGAGTAGAAGTTAAGTTAAGATTAGGTATAGTTGATTTTCCCCTGCCGTGACGTATTTATTTTACTGTTAAGTCCCTTGCTGGGGCAGAGTAGTTATTGATAATCCCTTATCGGGGTACTTTGTAGTTGTTGTTGATATATATATATATATATATATATATATATATATATATATATATATATATATATATATATATATATATATATATATGGATCGAGTTGCATGCCGCAACAATATTGAATATGGATCGGGTTGCACGCCGCAACAATACTAAATATGGATCGGGTTGCACGCCGCAACAGTGTTAAATATTATATTGGATTAGGTTGCATGCTGCAACAGTGTTAAATGCTATATTGGATTGGGTTGCGCGCCGTAACAAAGTTATTATCATTGTTGTGTTGTAGATTCTGAGTTGTTCTTTCATATTTCTTTTAAGTTACTGCAGGATTTGGTATGTTTCCCCGAAGCATGTACCCACTCCCATTTAGATTGTTATTTTTTTTTATTTTTCCGCCATATTTTATATAACTGCACAGGTTTATCTGCAGTCTGGTCCTAGCCTCGTCACTACCTCGTCGGGGTTAGGCCAGACACTTACCAATACATGGGGTCGGTTGTGCTGATGCTACACTCTGCACTATGTGCAGATACCGGAGCAGCTTTTGAATAGTAGCACTTGGGCAGTCAGCCGTCAGCCCACAGAGATTCCGAGGTAGCACTGCAGACGTCCGCAGGCTCGGCGTGTCCTCTATTTTCTATTCCCTGTTTCATTTTCCTTATTTCAGAAATAGTGTACTGTTATTTCTTCAAACTTTGTGTAGTGAATCTTAGACTGTCTATGCCATTATGCCACCAGGTTTTGGGTGGTTAAGGCTTGAGTAATTATAATAGACATAGATTCCAAATATTTCAATTTATTATTGTCTTCCGTTTAAATTTGAATTTCTATTGTTATCATGTTATGACTTTATAATTGCAAAAAGGAAAATATTTGGATAATTAGGTAAGTAGTATAAGGATTGACTTGCCTAGCTCACATTAGTATGCGCCATCACGACCCCGGAGGTAAAAAATTCGGATCGTGACACTAATTTAAGTTTATACTATTATGTTTTGGAGTAGAATGTATGGTTTTGTTATTTGAACTTTCTTGACCATTAAAGTGATAAAGTTTTGTTCCTAAATTTTTGGAACACATACGTAAATTTCACATCCAACATTGATTGGTTTTGGTTCTTATAATGTGAAATAATTAATGTATGTGTTTAAATTTACATAATTCGTTTGTCACCATGATAATCAAACTAGATTGTTCAGAATATCCACTGCATAAAAAAGTTTAACATTTATTTTATGCGTGTATTTATGTTTATATAGTTTGTTAGTTGTCAAAGGGCCAAACTAGTATGTTTATGAAAAATATGCCTATAGAAAATTATAGCTTATCCATGATTTCAATGAAATGCCTATTATTAAAAATAAATAGATAAATTAAATTTTACTGTTGCTAGAGTTTAAGGATTTACCCAAAGATGGATTAATTAGTGAATATGATGAGGTAAATTAATATTCTTTTGTCAAATATCTATTGTCAGTCCAAAGTTGTCATATATGTTTGGTTAAAATATATTTAATTTCCTATTAAAGACTAGATGTTAATTAACTTATGATAGTGGTCGTAGTATTTGACCAAAGGAGAATTGCAATATACTTTTATTGTTCTACTGCATCCATATTAATTTGTGAGCATGTATTACCAATTTTGTAGCTATTCCTCTTCATGCGCATATTTTGTCTGTTACTGCGTTTAGCAGATTGATGTCTTTGAATGGCATGAACAAGTCCAGTTCTACTTAGGTGTCATGGATATTGACTTAGCTCTGCTAAATGATAAGTCCAATGCCATTGCTTATACGAGCAGTGCGAGTGAGAAGTCTTTTCATAAAGCATAAGAACGCTTTAACAAGATGATCCTTATGTTTATGCGAATGACTATTGCAAACAACATTAAGGGCACTATTCCACAATCAGAAAGTGCCATAAAATACCTGAAGTTTGTGGAAGAATATTTTCGTACTGTAGATTAGTATGTTGATGGTGCATTGATGGTTAAACGCACGATCATGAAGTTTGATTGGTTGCGCAATATGCAAAATCATATCTTCGAAATGACTAACATTGGAGGAAGACTTTAGACCTTGGGGATGAAATTGAATGAATCCTTCTTGGTTTAATTTATTTTGGACTAGTTGTCTCCAGAGTATGGACCTTTTAAAATTAACTATAATACTATTAAGGATAAGTGAAATATTAGTGAATTGTCTAGTATGCTTACTTAAGTGTAGACAAGACTTAAGAAACAAGGGAGTCACTTAATTAACCCCATGGTTCAAGGAGCTGGTAAATGACTTAAAGTAAAGGCCAATAAGGGCAAGAAGAATAAAACACCTACTAAAGATTCACAGGACGCTAAGAAGGAACATAAGACAGATACGTGTTCTGTAACAATGAAGGACACTATAAGAAAGATTGACCGAAACGCAAAGCTTGGTTTCAAAAGAAAGCTATAATTAGTTCATTGTATGTTTTGAATCAAATTTAGTAGAAGTTCCTAATAATACTTGGTGGCTTGATTTTGGTGCAATAATTCATGTATCTCTTATGTTGCAGGGATTACTGACAATCCAAAATATAAATTCAAATAAGAATTTGTTGTTCATGGTATATCGTATGAAGACTCAAATTGAAGGCATAAGGACTTATCATTTGATTATGGATACTGGACGTCACCTTGATCTATTACAAACTCTTTTTTACCTTCAATTTCTAGAAATTTGATTTCTCTTTCATGACTTGATGTTTATGATTTTGAATTAATATTTGGAAATTGATGTTTAAATTTATAGAAGAATATTATTGTCATGGTTCTTGTATTCTTATTGATGGTTTGTATAAGTTGCACCTTGATATCAATTTTTTTGAATCACTTTTTCATGTTCAACATAGTATTGGAATTAAACGTATTTTACTAGATGAAAGTTCTGCTTACTTGTTGTATATCCATCTGGGCCATATATCCAAAGAAAGGAAAGAAAGAATATAAAGAAGTAGATTCTTCCGAAATCTAAATTTTACTTATCTTAATATATGTTTGGATTACACTAGGAAAAAGAAAATCAAACATAGTAATAAAGGTGCCACAAGAAGCACCCAGCTTCTTGAAATTATAGACACCGATATTTGTGGACCCTTTGATGGGTGGAGAAAAATATTTTATCACTTTTATCGTTAATTTGCTGATAAAAATACCATATGGAGGGTTCTGCGGTATTTTGCTCTTGTAGGTGCTTTCAATTGGAGGGATTCTGCAGTCGCGCTTATACTTCTGCGGCCACAAAATTTAGCTATGGACCACACTTTGAGGAAGCTTCCGACTTGTTCAATTTAATCCTCTTTAATCTTCCAGTCTTCAACATTGCAAACCTTAAGTGCGATCGTACTTTTTGTCCTGCGGACCACACTCCTGCCTATTACCCTTGAAGCTTCAGTTTCTCATTTGCGGCTTTGCGGCCCGAATTTACTTTTATGGTCACAGATGAAATTCTGCAGACCACACTATTCTTTGTTCTTCTCCTTTTGATTGTTCTGGGCTGGATATCTCCTCTTTGATTTAGATTTACTATTGAGATCACATTTTACAACACACATGTAATTTACACATTTTCATTATATTCGTGAGCAAAAATAACTACTTTCAGACTAAAAACTAAAGCAATTAGGTACTAATAAGTGATTGAATTCCACACTTATTATGTGGTGAATATTATGGAAAATATAATAATACAGGATAATGTTTAGGTCCATTCCTAACGTTCCTCGAGGAACGTGGCACATGTTCCCGATATACTATGCTAAAAATATCTCAACAAAATGGTGTTGCAGCAAGGTGTAATCAAACACTTATAGATATAGTTAAGAGAATTATTAATAATTCCTCATTACCAAATTCATTGTGGATGTATACTATTAAAATAACTATATCTTTATTAAATTGGGTTCCTAGTAAGGCAGTTCTAAAGACTGCTTTTGTACTATTGACGGGAAGGAAACCTAGTTTAAAGCACATGTACGTTTGAGGTTGCCCAATGGAAGTTGGTTCTAAAATTATTTACTATAAAAATGGTAAAAATAATTAAATTTGTAAATGGGATTCTAAAAATATGTGTTCTATTCCCGAGCTAGTTTGTTAGGGAAGTTAGTGCTAAGAACATAAAGTATAATGATGAAAAGCGAGTTAAATGAGGCAGTAATCGAACCAATAGGGGTTGTTGCTCGAATGAAAAGACGTCCTACAGATACCTCGGGGACAAGATTCGAGCCGAGCTCAAGCTATTGAGGGCAATCGGGAATGGGATAACAGGCAGAAATATCGTTAGGAAAAGTTCAATGTTATCAATATTGAGCAAAGTAATGGAGAGCAAATGAGAAAAATGATAAAATGCTAAGGCGGCCTCAGGTTAATGAGAATAGACAATTTAGAAGAAAGAGGGAGAGAGAGATATTATTGCACTTATGGAGAAATTGAGCAACATCAGTCCCTTACAAGGTGGGATGAGTTCCCCTTATATATGAGAGGAACTCGGCTGTAAGTACATGTGTATTAATTAAAAAAATACGAAGATAGGACGGCTTGATGTAGCGCCTCTTTGTAGGATCTAGATAAGTCGGGCCTTTCAGATATAGCCATGTGTCTAGGGGGCTCCCCCCTCTGTTCTGGTTTCGGCCTCTATTTCCTCCAAGTCAGCTTTCGACAAGCCCCGAGACTAAGAACTCGATCGCGGCCTCCCACCCTCGGGGTCTTAAGGCATGCTTCTGAAATGTCATGATAGCAAGAAATTTATTATTCTAATTTTATCGGGTACAGATAGTCCCCGCATTTCCCATACTGAAGTGATGGGAAATGATTCTGACACTTGAATCCTTAAGCTCCTTTTGGCGACATCATGCTGGCGATTCGAATCGTGGAGCGATCTTTTATGATAGATGGCATATCTCATATATTCTTGCTCGGTACTCTATCATTTCCACTCCTCAAGATAAAAGTATTATCGTCGGTTCCTTTTTTTAAGGAAGCGGTAATTGCATGTGCCGGTCAATCTTCCAGAGCCTCGATGATTGTGTCATTTCTCCCTATGAATGATCATTTTATGGCGTTGCTTACCATATCTCAATGCTTCCATTGGCATGCTTTCCTTTTCCTTCTCATCATCTTCTTTTACCTTTAAATATCATGATAAAGGCTTTCGATCTCAAGGTTATCTGGAGGAGTTCCTTTCGACTGCATCATGGCCTTCTGCTGATTGACATAGCTCTCCTCCGATCCATCATCACGCTTTGGACCAATTTTAGATTGATCTGATAGGTCCGGGCTGTCGAGGCCGTCCGATCTGTTAGGAGATCATGCATCAAAAACCGGAGCCTTTGGCAACATTATCCCGGATGAAGGCCATCTTTAGGTACCCGGGGGTCCCTGCTGATCTTGGTATAGATAACACTTCTTAGAATATAGGATTGACTTCCGTTGAGGAGTTTTCCCATGTTTGGATGCTCCCTTGGGCCCTCGTGGAGCTTTGGAGATCAGAGCTTCCGGTGTTTATTCCTCTTCTCAGGGACAGGGGATCACGAGACCAGGCACTTGCCTTGCATCAAGTATCAATATTTAAATCTCACCGAGGCCCTATTTTTTGAGGGCGGGGGCTCCCGACATAGAGTTCTGCTTCGAGCATGGAGATAATATGCACAAACCCTCGAGTCTTGATTTCTTTTTGGAGGATGTTTTCTGTATCGGGTATCGACCCATCGATTTGTATCGAGGCTGTTGGCTTCCCAGAGCTTGCCTCAAACAGGCGAATCGTCATTGCTTCTCACACATAAATGGGGCGGCTTTGGCTTCTTTGCGGGACTTCACTTTCTAGGTAGTTGTACTTCTATTTTGGCATAGGGCTCCTTATATCTTTAGGAGTAAAAAGTATTGGCGTGCGCCCTTGCTTTATTTTGTTAGTTTTTCCATAGTCATGACAACCACTTCGAGGCGGCATGGCAAAGAGTAGAGAGTGTTGTTCCCAGCACTTGTGAGTCAAAGAATTTTGCTCGGGAGACGACGTCCTTGATAAGAGAGCAACACCTGGAGATGGCGAGGTGGTACTGCAGGTGGAGTGATGGTGTAACGCTGTAGGTGCTTTCCCCAGATGAAGGCATCGCGGACTCTATTGATGGGTTCTTGCATGTGCACCTATACCCTTTCGTATTCGGTCCACATGATAAGGTTGTGCTTGCTTTTTGCTTGAACTATCGAGTTATCCTGGCACAGATTCATCCATCATTTTGACAAACGGTGTTGATGATGAGATTCTTCGCAAAGAAAGCCTAGCTTGAGTTCATACTTGATCATCTCATCAGGCTATATCGGCCTTTTCATCATCGAGGCCTACTAACCCTAAGGGGTCGTTTGTCCACGCCCTTCGTTGTTGATGACAAAGGGAGATACTGAGAGTGGGCTAGTTAGTTTGTGTGAGTCCGGACGAGCGATATTATCCCTGTGGAGTTTTTACCTATTTCCGAAGGGTGGAATCATGTACATGATTGAGGCACTTTTTCAGATTTTGCACATAGTTAAAACCAGCTAAGTAACAATGTTATCTCCCTTGTTGCAGAAACTTCGTGGACGTTGGTTGAAGTCCATGATCTGCCAGGCTGGGTTCGGAGGCTGGTGACCCATTCATCTCGCAATGGGCGCGGGTGGCGAGCTATGCTTCGTGTCAGGTGGGGAACGAAATACCAAGGTATGTGCGTTTGTTGCTTTAGCCCTGCCTCCGCATACTCGAGGTAACACTTCCCTTCTCATTTGTATTGGTTTTGCCGTTTGCAGATATCGAGCAATTCCTTGGGGCGAGGCAACGTTTTTCAGAAGAAAAGATGGAGTCGTTGGCCTACAGGCTGAGGGATGATGGTAATAATAGAGATCGGTGCCCACAGCGTAGCAGAGCCTTTAGCGGTGCTGGTCGAGCTCGTATTTATTAGGATGGGGCATTGCTCGAGTCTGCTGCTCTGGGAGTGCCTGATTCCCGGCCAATGGTTCCTTTAAGTGAACATGCCGTGCCCGGGGCCGGCTCTTATGGGGTTGCAGGGGGAGGATTAATAGGAGCATGTTCCGATTTGGAGGAATCTATCATCTTCACTTTGCGATGAGTTGTTGCACAGTTTCCTTGTATCCCGTATCCTCTTCCTTTCATCGAATCTTTCTTGTGCAGGCTTGCGATAGGCTTAGGTTCGAGCTGCTCTGTCAATGGGCCAAGTTCTAGAAAATTATGGATGAGGGAGAATACCATAGGCTTCTTTGCAAGGAGAAGGAAGTTGAACTGCAGTATTGGCGATATGAAGCATACTAGAGCTCAAACTGTGAGAGCTATTTGATGGGCAGGTAATTTCATGTAGTACGTGCTTCACTTCTTTCTATCCTTAAGGCTAATTTCCTCTTGTCATATCAGTTGCAAAAAAAGTTGGAGGCGTTGGATTATCTCAAAGGCGACGTAAACCGCGTTAGGTCTGCTTGTGAGGAGATAAGGGCCCATGTGCTGGCTCAAGCTTTAGAGAAGACGAGTGCCTCAACTAAGGTCCCTGTCTTCGAGGTTTAACTCAACTAGACCCGTGACAATGCCAAAGTTTAAGCGGATATGATTAAGAGACTTGAGTATGATCTCTCAAAAGTCAGATCCAAGATAATTGATGCCCGGGCGGAAGCGACATTAAGCCGAACTAGGGTTGATCGTGAGATGGTGATTTGTATAAATGATGTTACTGATGCCTGATTAGAGCTAAACTGAGCCCTCGACCGGTAGAAGAGGATCGAGGAATACGTTTGCTACCAATCCCGGAGAGAGGTACTTGAAGAGGTTAGTGCGAAGGGCTTCATTCTCTCGGAGGAATTGGATCGAGTAAGGGCGGATGAGTTGATGCTCGGTCACTTCTTGTTGACGTTGTGGAGGGCGAATTTGACAAGTTGTAGACCTTTGGTACAAAATTTAGATTCAAAGTTTTTGTTGCTTTGTCTCTGATATGCGTAGGGCGTGCCTGTAGGTGGAGAACACACTTTTTTGCGCATGTAATATATGAGAAGAATTTTGAAGCTTTATTCCTCTTGTACCTTTTTTCTGTCGTTGCTTTCGATCATGCAGACCGGTTTTGGGTGTTTAGCGAGGCCCTCATAGACCTGGGCTCGTAAGTGTGATTTTTGGTGCGAGCAAGTACCGGGGCCTCCGTTGTTTGGCCTGGCTATTAAGGCTTAGTCTCTGAGTCAGGATCCGATTCGAGCCTTCTTATCCTTGAATTTTTGTGCTCGCACGGGCAGGTAGTAGCTATTTTCATCTTTTGCCCCTAGACATTTTGTCGTACCGACTGTTTTGGGTCCAGTCCCCTGTCACACCTCCTTTTTTCGAAAGGCTTTATCTACACCACAGGAAAGGGATATAATAAAGAAGGAGTTTTTCCAATTTAAGGACAATCGAAATGGGATTCGTTTTTATTTAAGATTTAGAGTCGCCACTTGGGAGTTTATGGTGTCCCAAGTCACCGGTTTGAATCCCGAATCGAGGAAGGGTTTGACTCTGTTTAACAGTCGCGAACCAAAAATCCTGGTAAGGAATTCTGTAAACCCGGGAGAAGGTGTTAGGCACTCCCGAGTTCCGTGGTTCTAGCACGGTCGCTCAACTGTCATATTTGGCTAAAACATTACATATTATCCTATTTGTGCATTTTTAGAATTAATTACCGCTTTTGTCAAATTATTTTTATTTAAGAAAGTGAACGTCTTTTAAGAACATATTTTCGGATCATGTCACATGAAATGCACCCGGATCCTCGACACATTCTCATTCAACGTTTTTGGATTTGGAATTGGATTGCATGAAATGCACATCCGTATTTAAGAAGGTAATTTTATTAAAATCGCGTCTAAAGAGACTAACGTGTTATTTACTTTTGGGAAGGCCGTGAAATTCGCTAAATGGCCCTTCCGAGTCTAAAGATTTTATAACAATTATTTGAGGGCCCCGTGCATTCTTGCCTTATAACGAGGCTCATCTCATTGTATTTTTTAAAGGTCAAACCTATAGTGTACTATATTTTCTAGCATTGTTTTTGCTTTGGTCTAAAATAACTACTAATGTTGTCTAATTACATTTTTTGTATTGATATTCCATTCATATCCAGGCCATTGCGTGTTTTGGGCCTGGAAATCGGACTAACAGGGAAATGCACAGTGGTGCATAGGGCTAATTAAAGCCCAATTCATAATTATGAGTTCATTTCTTATGGGCCTAGAAGCCATCACAATTGAATCTGGCTTCTTTTGCCTGATCAGGCCCAAATCGTTATCCAAATCCAAAACAGGTTCAAACATTTTTATTGAACTAATTATATATGTAAACAAGTATTGTAACTTCAGTATCAGAAATTAACTAGAAACATTAACACTAATTTTATTTGGATACTACTGTTTAGCTACTAAATTAACTAAATCTGATTTTATCAGTCGAAACATCTACTCATTCAGGTGCAGAATTACCTTACTGTTTTATTTAACTGGAGACGTTAGTCTAACTTTTCATCAAACATATTCGAATTAAGTCCTGGATTTCATTCATATTTTTTAATTCTGTTTCCTATCATGTTTCTGAACTTTAACATGAGTTTATAATCAAACTAGTTTAAACAACTCAGGATCATAAACGGAATTTAAAATCTAACTATTTCATGCTTTTTCTCGTTAACAACTATTGATTCGGAATTTAACTAACAAGAGTGTTTCAACATTTTGTATTAAACTTCTGGTTTAAGAACAGATGAAAATCTACAAATCGATATACTAGGCTTTGACCAGTTTTATAATCTATGTGACTTATTTTCACTGATCTATTTCGTGTAACTTCTACATGAATACCTAAGCTAACTCTTTCAAGGAATTATTAATCTAAATCCATAGTTCAACAGTCCACAGTCCAGATTATACATATAATTTCCTAACAAATTACATATCAAACTATATAGTCCTATCGTCTATAAAGTAAACAAAATTGAAAGCTAGGAAAACTTGTTGAATAACTTTATAACTTCAGGATTCTGATTACATCTTCAAAGATCAGAAGTGTACCTGGTCAAATGTGAAACAAACTCAATGAGTTCTAAGGTGAAAATGAAGAAGAAGATCAGCAATGACAGGACTTCAGCAAGCAATAACCAGCAAATCCACAGCAATAACACAGCAACAGAATCAATACCAAAACTTAAACCAAACAACTTCTTAAGGAAAATCACAGAGCAAACAGCTTCAGCATTCGATATTAACACAGAACAGTAGATGAAAACTCCAGAACTCAAGAGATTTTCACTCGAACTCTAGTCAAAACCAATAGAACAGTATAGTATTATGAAATTGGAACTATTAAACCTTTCAAAATTTTTCGAACCCTTAGAATTGCAGAATTTCTTAGTTTTTAAACTTCTAAATTTCTGAACATTTAAACTTTTCCCCACTTTCTGAACCTCTGAACCTTCTCCCAAATTTTCAGAACCTCCCAAAATGTGGCCTAAGGAGGCCTATTTATAGAGCAAAATGGGAGGGAAATTTGAAATTAATATTCAGATTTCCCACCCCTGTTCTTATATCTTATTTTCAAGTTAATACTCTTAATTTATCCGTAAATGCACTAGAACCCCTGCTAGAAGGTTCTAGTGGCATCCACATTGTTCTAGTTACCCTTAACTGTCTTTATTACCCTAACTTGTTGNTCAACGTTTTTGGATTTGGAATTGGATTGCATGAAATGCACATCCGTATTTAAGAAGGTAATTTTATTAAAATTGCGTCTAAAGAGACTAACGTGTTATTTACTTTTGGGAAGGCCGTGAAATTCGCTAAATGGCCCTTCCAAGTCTAAAGATTTTATAACAAATATTTGAGGGCCCCGTGCATTCTTGCCTTATAACGAGGCTCATCTCATTGTATTTTTTAAAGGTCAAACCTATAGTGTACTATATTTTCTAGAATTGTTTTTGCTTTGGTCTAAAATAACTACTAATGTTGTCTAATTACATTTTTTGTATTGATATTCCATT